>CAJNJA010033853.1:164-25164 GCA_905231915.1 Symbiodinium necroappetens
GGATTTAGGGGATTTAGGGGATTTAGGATTTAGGGTTTAGGGTTTAGGTTGTTGTTGACTCCTTTTCTCCTAGGGTTTGGGGGTTGGTGATCAGTGTTTAGGGCCCAGGGCTCAGCTAGAGTTGCCACAGGAGCAAATGGGGTAGCATGGTGAGTCAGGGTTTCGGGCATATATTTTCAGCACAAGCTGAACTTCAGAGAACTGCCTAGCCAATCGATGACAACAACGGTGCACTGCTAGGTGATTACATGACCGGCGCACATACACAAATATAACATGACACGCCTCGTGGGTCTAACTTTTGCTGAAAGTAAACCCAAAAAGCTACACCTAAGAACGGGAGCCAGGATTCTTCATGTAGACCCATGCATCATAAATCCTCTACCTGGAAGGAGGTTGCAGCAAGGATCCCGATACTGCTCAAGCCCTTACAAAAATCTAAGGGGTGTATTGAACTTAGTCAGCTGTCTACAATACTCTCTGCTGCTAGGTCCTAGACCCTCGACCCTATGTTCAGGTATACACATATTACACATATTATACATATATGAATACATAAAACAGTCATTTACGGTGTTTGTATATACACACACATACAGATATGTGTGCATATGTGTAGTTAAAACATATATATACACACATGTACACGGAAATACATATCTATATATATATATACATATACAGCAAAACACATACAACATACTTACAAACAGACAGACATACGTACATACATACATACATACATACCTACATACATACATAGACACGTACATACATACTTACTTACATACATGCATACATACATACATTCAGACATACATACATACATACATACATACATGCATACTTCCAGACAGACAAACAGACAGACAGACAGACAGACGGACAGACAGACAGCCAGGCAGGCAGGCATGCAGGCAGACAGAAAGACAGAGAAACAGACAGACAGACAGACGGACAGGCAGGCAGGCAGGCAGACAGACAGACAAACAGACAGGCAGACATACAGACAAACATGTGTGCATGCATACATACATACATGCATCCTTGTACATATTAATGCATGTATGTATATATAGATATGTGCATGTATGGCCTCTTCCGCATCTTCCTCTTCCTCTGCGTCATCCTCGACATCGCACCAGTTTTGGCTCTTCCGGATGGCCATCAAGCCTCGGCCGCTTACAGGATCAGGGGTCTGGGTTTATATATGGACTTCTGGGGGTTATACAAGGAATCTATAAGGGTTCAGAGGCTGCTTACAGGACCGGGGGCTTCTTAGAGGACCGGGGGTTTCTTAGCAAGTGGGTTATAAAGGAGGCAGCTACAATCACCCGTGTATCTACTCCGAACTTCCAGTGCGGTAAATCAGGCCATAACCGTAGGAAAAGGTCGGAGCCGATACATCTGTGCGACGGCATGAAGTGCTTTTGCGGTGTCATCTTTCAAACTGTCTTGGAGAAGTTTTCCCATGTCGGGCTGTCCCACCCTCCCTGGAACCTCGGCTAAGCGGGAGGGTATGAGTAACCCAGGAATTTGTAAGCTGAATCCGCCATTGCAAACCATACCAGGGAGCCCTGAAACAAATGGTCGAAGTTCAGCTTACAGACGCTCGTTCAGGTTCTGCAAACCTGGAAAGACACCCTTGTAGTAGTGAAGCTCGCATTCTAAAAAGCTCCTGCCGGGAGATTCGGATCTATTCTTGCCGCTGAGTCGTGGGCTACTCAAGCAGCCGACGCAGAAGGTCGTGCGGCAGGAAGGGCACCTTGGCAGATGGCGGGTTTTATTGTGTTTCTGGCTTAGGTTTAGTGTTTAGGGTTTAGGGTTCCCCACCACACCCACCACCCCCCACCCCATCTCATCGCACGCACCACCTCTGCATAAACGACCAACCCTCTGCATAACCACCTGGCCAATACCGTACCGAGATACCTGTCCAGGCCGATCCGGACAGCATAATTACCAGGGCCTACCACCACGACGATCACGATGCCGACGACCACCAAGAAAATGTTGCTTACAGGTACCGCAAAGTAGACCATGGTGGCGACATGATTGCGAGAATGACAAGATCAACAACAGCAATGGCCAGAGGCGTAGCAACCACCCTAAACCCTAAACTGCCCTTTGCACAGTCCCGCCACAACATTTGTCGCAATGGCCAAAACATCCGGCGCCGTTTTCCTTTTTGCGTGCCTTGACCTACTGCCCGTGTCAAACCCGACATGCCTCACAAATCTAAGTCTAAACTTCTGGACTACTACATCCAACTTACCCAGCCCGTGAAGCTCTGAACGCGAACGACCTTAGCCAAGAGCAGCATCATGGGCTATAAGGGCCCCATATGAGCTTTCAGCGCCAACAGTGAGCGGCTTTCAAGCGACGCTTGATACCCTGACAACATATCTAAGCACCCCTGATCCTCCATACAGTTTGTCCCCGCAACAAGCCGGCTCAGATTAAGCCTAAAACCAAAAACCCAAAAAGGGTCCCATCCTTCACCCTTCCAGAGCCTGTGAGAATGGCCCAAAGCCCAGCCGCTCCAGAATCGAACGAGGGCTCGGAACATCCAGACTCGAAGCACGTGGCAACATTAGGGGCGAAAGGAAGGTGACTTAGATACAAAACCACACAGGGATCGAAGTGCTCTGGGGTTTGGGAGGATTTGGGTTTTAAGGTCGAGACACTTTGAGGCTGCAGAAGTTGAGCCTCCCTTTGTCTTCAAGGACCCCGCCCGAACCGAAGCCTAGGGCCCACCGAAGCCTGGGACCTACGACCTGAAACGCTAGCGACAGCCTTAGAACCTAATATAAGAGCCCCTACAAGTAGAATAGGTCCCTAGGGCTCCTTAACATAATACAAATTATTGAGGCCACTGCATGAGCATCCAGCAACCTCATGTAGGGGCCTGAATAATTGCCGTATGACAGCCTAAACCCTAAAGCTATGAGTCCAGACGTGCTCAGACTCACACCACCAAGCACTTGTGCTGGGGGTGACACCTGACATGGGCAGTGATGAAGGCTAGCGATGAAAGGCACTCTCAAATCCTTTGAACCAAGAGACTGGTTCATTGAACTACATATGTACGGACCCGTTATAAGAAACGGCTAAAACCAAGGATATTGGAAGTCTCTCTGCTCTCTGATGGCTTCATGTCAATAATAGTCATAATGGTCTGGGGGGTTCGTTTTTTCGTTTTTGAAAGCGGACTTTCTAAACCCTAAACCTGCAATAAACCCTGAAACCCCCAAACCCTGGACGAAACCTTCAAGAATCCGTAAAGAACCCTTAACGACCCCTTAAAGAAGCCTGTAACAGGACTTCAGTCAGGGGTTGTTGGTGTGATCGTCCGGTGCTTCTTGAGTGCTGCATACTTCGAGGCTTCGAGATTAGTGTTTAGGGTTTGCGGGTTTAGGCTTTGGGACTTGGGGTTTAGGGCCTAGGGTTTCTAGGGTTTTGGGTACGTAAAGTTGAAGCTTGTGGAGTTGTCCTTCTTCTTTGCGATGTTGAGAGGACCAGCTTACTTCTTGTGCTCGCGCACACAAGAGGCTTCAAGACCCAGAATGTGTTAAGCCTGTTAAGCTCTGAATATAGCCAACTACAGGTATATCATGAGGCGGTCGCGTATTGCTAGCAGTCTGCTGTCAAATTCCCACATTCCCCAAAACGAAGCTGTAAGCGTAAGTCGTGCAGAACTCCTAATCGCCCCTAACGAAAACGCTGAAGCCCTGAACTCTTTCTCCCCCCCTCGCTCGCTCTCGCTCTCTCTCTTCCGCTCTGTCCCGCCCGCGCCCTAAACCCTGCACCCTAAGCCCCACATTCGAAGCCCTGAGCCCTTCCCATTAAAGGTGACGGCCCTAAAGCCTATGGAAGCTTTAAAACTTGTAGAATCCCAAACCCAAAATTCTTGCAGAACCCTCGTAGAACCCGACTCCTGAATAAACACTATCAGAAAACCGACAAACATTGCATGCCAGGCACATTGCCCACCGTTCGCCGCAGAATTCGAGCAGGTGCTTGGCTCCTGTGCCAGTGCCAACTCCGGTTGGGTGGGCGGGGGTGGGTGTTGGGGTGTAAGTGCGAAGGAATTTAGACCTCTCTCTCTCTCTCTCTCTCTCTCGCGTGCTCAGGGGATCCTGTCAGACNNCCCTAAAGCCCTAAACCCCTAAAGTTGAAGTTACCCTTTGAACTTTCAAGATGCCACGCTACGTGCTATAAATCCCCTAAGCAAGAGCCCTGGTTTGGGGTTCAGGTCTTAGCATTTTAAGGCTCGAAGAGTGGGCTTCAGGGTTTCAGGTGCCTGTGGTGTGGTTCCGGTGTCGAAGTTTTGTATGTTTGCAGCCCTTTGAAGCATCTTAAAAGTCTTAAAAAGGTTCTGTGTGCACTCACCGTGGATGGTTCTGTGAGCGCTCGGTCTGCTTCTTGCTCGGATGGCTATTGCATGTTTCGATTTTGGCTTTGTGGCTGCAGGCACGCGATGTGCTGCTATGATTGCGGGGGGGGGGGGGGGGGGTGGAGCAGTCACAACAAATTGTCATCGCTGTGGTTGTCCCAGAGTGAACACAGAACTATGTTCGGAATGCAGCACGGAACATGTACCATGTGGCAGGCAGATGATCCTAAAACCTTTTGGGGCACAGTGACAATGTAGAACAACTTCCTGCCTGCCACATGTTCGAGTTCTCGAGTCTTCGTGTTCAGGGATATGGGGCTTTGTGCAAGCCTGGGTATCCATAGGCTTAGCTTGAAGTACTGAATACGGAACATCACCCCAATTCCATGAAGACAGCTAGAAGTCGGGATACGCAGCACCAATTGAAAGCGCCCCCACACGAGCCTTTTCACGAACGGCTTTTTACCTACACTGCAAAGTCCGGCTGAAATCCGCAAATATCCTTGAAGCTGTCCTTGTTTGCATACCACTCCATGTAACTCCTCCGACAGGTGCAGATTGCATAGCCACGGAGACGAGAGCAGGTGGACGAACAATCGCAATGCCGGGCGATAAGAGCAAAGCCGAAGTACTCGATTTTATCGTTCATTGGCTTCTTTCATTATATCGTCACTATGCAGAAATCACAGGAAACGAGATTCTTATGGCACAACCTCGTAAATGGCACCAAGGAGCATGGAACAACTCAACTGGCACAAGTTCTACTTCAAAACTTAGAAGACCACGCAAGTTGAGGGAGCTCGAGTACAAGAAGAACAGCGATTGATCGAATTATCGATGTGAGTTCACTGTATTTTCCTCCTAAGGTTGCAAGGCTTCCAGAACTCCCCTTCGAAGACTCGATGATTTTTAAACTCGGACAGGCACTTCCGACTCGAAGGTTGTGCGAACTTGAGTTTCAGAGCAGGTGCGCTTTCCGTGTTGGGGGTTTGGGATTTTGCGGACATTGAACTAGGTTCTTGTGTTGACGAAGGCATGAGGGCGCATGGAGTGCATGGCAAGATGGGGTCCAATCAACAAGGAAGGTTCGCAGCAAAGCTAGGACATCTCCATCATCTCGAAAGTGTGTTCTTTACACGGTGTCTGCAAGTGGCCACGGTGAAGACTTAAGCCGTAAAGGTGCAGCGCAAGCACTTGCCCGCTCCAGCACTCGGGACAGGAGGTCTTTGACTTCGTCGCTGATTGACGGCATCGCTCCTGAATCTCATGGAATGAGGAACGGAGGAGATGTACAAGAAAAAGTTGTAGCAGCAGCACCAGCAGCACCAGCGGCAGCAGCAGCAGTAGTAGTAGTAGTAGCTGCAGTCGTAGCAGTAGTAGCAGTAGCAGTAGCAGCAGTAGCAGTGGCAGTGGCAAGAGCAGCAGCAGGAGGAGGAGTAGTAGTAGTAGCAGTAGTAGCAGGAGTAGTCGTATTATTAGTAGTGGTGGTCGTCGTCGTCGTCGTGGTGGTGGTGGTGATAATGGCAGTGGCAGTGGTAGTTTTAGTGGTAGTGGTAGTGGTGGTGGTAGTGGTAGTGGTAGTAGTAGTAGTAGTAGTAGTAGCCAGCAGCAGCAGCAGCAGTAGTATTCGCAGCTGCCGCCGTCCTCCTCATCGTCGTCGTCCTTTTCCACAGGCTTGAACTGAGCTCGCCCGGCCAGATCCCTCGCAGTCGTCCTAAACCCGATAATCTAGGACCCTGAATAATTACACTGGGGCTTGCTATAGTATCAATATAAAGGGACTACTAGATACACGGGCTAACCATTAAGACCCGGTAGTAACCCCGCGCTCCCGTGGATTGGTCGGCTCAACACTGGGCCCGGTCGAGGCCGTGGAGTCCTGCCTCAGCGATGTCGCCAAGGAGGGTCTGAGCTGAACCCTCAAGCCCTGTAAAGCATAAAAACCCTAAGCTCCAAACCCTAAACTCGAACTAACGTGGACACTCACACTGGGACAAGCCTGGCAAGGTTGCCCAAAAACGGCCTGTCAAGTGGTAAGAACTGCTCCAGCTGGCATGAAGAGTACGTACATGTTTCCAGGCTGAAAGGGTTCATGTACCCTCGTCCTGATCATGAGGGCCGCTAGGTTTTTCGGCAGTGCTATGGCTACTGAGATGGGCGCAAGGCAGATGACCGGAGGGGTGCAGACCATTCGGGAGCCCGAAATGAACATGGGGATGCTTCATGATGTGCATGCCCCTCGATTTGTGAGTGCCCAGGTGGCGACATGCCGACGTGGGAACCGCAACTGGGAGCAAGATAATTCCAACGAGATACCGGGGTAAGTTCGGCGCAGTCTGTGTGGTCCTACTCCCCCGAGACACATGAAAGTGCAGCAAACACTGAGCCACACACGCTGCCGTGCGGTCGGAGTCCGATTTGTCAGATTCGCTATCAGAGGTTGCGAGCTCGGCAAATGCTTTCTTCGGCATGGCGTGGTGAAACGGCAGGTTAACCTGCAAAGTAAATCCTAAACCCTAAACCCCTAAAGGGTCTGTTTCACCGCATTGCCATCGGATGCTTGAGGTTTAGAGTCTAGGGTTTACCGTGTCTCTTCCGAAGCCGGGCCATGGCTGAAAACTTCATTCCCGGAGAGATCAAGCACCGAAGAGATTGAGACCTCTTGACTACAACGCTGCTGCACGTATTTCTTATGAACCCTACAGCATGTAGCCTACGTAACCCTTAAACCTTAACTCCGGACGCCGGATCATGCGCGGCCAACCCTAAACACTGGCCCTAAACCGATCGGTTGCCTATTCACTGCCTGAGCCCGAAAGGCAGCAGCCCAATGAGTTGCGTCGAAGAGTAGAGCGATGGGTTGCAGGTCTGTACACAAGGGCATGTATGGGGGTTTCCGAAATTAGGGGATCCTAATATAGTACCCTTAGTAGTAGGATCCTTATTATAAGGACCCCAAAATAAGGTATGTACCCCTAATTTTCGGAAAGTCCCCTTTAAGGGTGCTACAAGGGTTCTTAAGGATTCTGTGAGTTTTGTGAGGGTTTCCATCATTATCCATAAAAGTTTTTTTCATGCTCTGCAGGGTTGCACGAGGATTGAAAAGCCCCACAGCCCTAAATTCAAAAATTTCAAACTCCAAACCCCCAAACCTCAAAGCCCTCAAGCCACAAGGCCGTAAACCCATCTCTCTCGCAGACTCGCCTTATATCCCTGAGCCCATAAACTCTCCTGCCCTGGCCTGGAAACCGAAACCCAAGCTTTTGTACGCCTCTGGGTTCCGGTTGAAGGTTTAGGGTTTAGGCTAGGGAAAACAGTGTTGATTACTATAGTTCCTAGTTGGGTAGCTTTGAAAGATCCGAAACCCATGCTGCGGGTTGGCGTTAAGGAAATTAGTCTAAGTTGCCATACTTTTCAGCTTTTAGGGTTTAGGGTTAAGAAACTTAATTTTCGTTGCAATATCTTATGGTTTAAATGACAATAATTTAGGGTCTAAAGTCAAGGAATTTCGTCTAAGTTGCCATAATGATGACACCATGTTATTTACTATAGATCCCTTTATGGCCCTATATGGTATCTTAAACTCAGTTCCTTAACTAGACTAGAACCTATACGTGCTTTGAACTACTTTAACCCCAAACCTCAAACTATGCAAGCACGCTACAATGTCGAGACACCCTCAACCCAAATGCCCCAAGACAAACACATATACACATTTGTATATGTATGTATATATATACACATGGATTTGTGTGTGTATGTATGTATGTATGTATGTATGTATGTATGTATGTATGTATGTCTGTATGTAACTCCTGAACCATCCTATACTTTAAACCTTAAACCATCAAGCACCTGAAACCTGATACTTCGCCCTAGACGAAGAACGGATCCGACCCCAGCGGCGCGTTTCAGCGAAGACAAGCCCCAAGTCCTCTCAGAATGAGGCCTCCTACTATCGGGCCTGAAGAAGAACAGGAATCCTTTAAAGTAGGGTTCTAAAAGTGGCATTTTGAAGGGGTCAAGAAGAGCGCCCAAACTCATCAGAGTATTGTAGGTGGGGGGGATGTCATACTGTACTGGCCAATGAGGAACCCTAATGAAGAATATGGCAAATTGCTCAAGCTTCCACGTTAAATACAATAAACTTCCACAGACCCGTTTCAGTTATTTAACGACCGGCGACGCTTCACATTCCTTCCAAACTGACCTGGAACCGAACAACGGAAATGGATTAGAACCGGATGTACGGTTCATTTTTGCTCCAGTCTTGCTAGGTACACTAAGACACCAGTGCGGCATTGCTTGAGAGGTTTATTAAGTTTAGGGTTAACAGCTTATGTTTCTTAGAGATCTTGTTTTCAGGTATGCGTTTATGAGTGCTGGGGAATTCATCCTTGATTCCTGGGTTTAGGTCGTCGGGAACTCAGAAGCAGGCCTTATACCGACTACGGTAGGCTTCGTGGGGTTCAGCATTGGGTTCGGTAAGAGCATTGCTTGGACTTCGATGTATTTTTTGGGTTCAGAGTATCGGATGGCTAGAACAACTTGCGCGGGCACACCACGCCAAGCTGCCAGATGCAAAGGCGATGCACCGCCTCCTGCCTGAGCTGTCGCGCACTGCTCCCCAAGGGCCCACCCCAGCCGCAAAACCCAAACTCCAAACCATAAATCCCAAACCCCAACCCTGCGCTACCTGAAACAGCCAACTTCCATGTACACATTTACAGATAGCCTCGAACCACACAAAACCACGCGGTCTCCAGAGCAAGAGGCCGCGAGTTCACCTCCATCTCAGTTTGGATTGCATGCGTCTTGGTCTCTATTGTAGTAGTAATAGTAATAGTAATACTAATAATAATAATATACAAATAGTAATAATAATAATGATCATACTAATAATAATATTGGCTCGACACAAGCACGAGAAGTTGGTGCCCCCCGGCTTTCGGGATGCGGGCGGCTGTTGGGAAGGAGGGGCCTAATGTACTACCACAAAAAGTTAAAGTCCTAAGTGGCCAGCAGAAGGCCAGCAAGCTGAATAGTAGGATCTTTATTATAAGGACCCCCCCCAAAAAAGCTACCCTGATTTTCGGACAATCCGATTTTGATAATTTTTCCCAATATGAAAGGCAGCTGAATGGGTGTAGCCATCGCAGGGCTCATTTAGGACAAAGAAGCAGGGTTTAGGGTTTAGGGGCACCATGAATTAATCTCTATGCCAGGGGTTCAGGGTTTGGGATTGTAGGGCTTTGCGTTTTGGGACAAACAAACAAGTACACCCCGAAACAATCCAGACGAAAGCCTTAATGGCTGACTTCATACTGCAATTGCTTCTTATGGGACCGTTTAGAACAAGTGAGGTCCCTGGCGCTGACCCTAATTGAAAACCTGAAACCTAAACCCTCAACCCTAAACCCTGAGCCCCTAGTATAGAACCCTTTAAAGGAACCCTTTAAAGAACCCTATGGAAACCCTATTCTAACCATTACGGCCCCTATATTCGAAACGATAAGGTTGTAGATTCCAAGCGCCCGGGCAGCTGCCCGATCTGCGGCGTCGACCCGGGCGCGCGCCGTGAGGAGAGCGGAGAGGAGCGCCTCGGGTATGAAAAAGCGGGATGTCGGCGCCCACACTCGAACACTCCAGGCGAGGTATGTGGTTCGAGATATCGGGATGTAGGGTTTACGACTTTAGGCATTGAGGGGCTAGGGTTTGGAGTTTATGGGTATAGAGATTTTGGGTTAGGGTTTTCAGGGCCCTGGATGAGGATCATTTCAGGATCCAGGGATTTGCGAAGGTTCTACGTATAATTTTTGGAAAGGCTTAGAGCTCATTTTGGCTGGGCTTTCTTTAGGGGGTACAATGTGCTTGGTTTAGGTTCGTTCGTACAAGGTGTTCTTGGTGTACTTGGTTTTAGGTTTTTTTCGGAAGCTGAGTTAGTGGTTTTTACTTACAGGATCAGAGCGCGTGGTAGGTAAGGTTATGAATAGGGTAGCTAAGATTTCATCTGCATGTAACCCTTAACTAAGGTACTTGTAGTCCTACCTACTCACTCCCCAGAAACCTTCAGGCAGGGTTCGGGGTTTGGGGTTTTGAGGCCTGAAAACTATCCGTGGATGAGACCCTCTTAAACTCAAAAAAAGGGAATATATGGAATCCCTACCGGGCCACCCAGTTTAGGATTCTGCGAGTTCGGGTTGGGGGGAGGCGGGTGCTGTAAGCCTTGGCCCTTCGTGCACACCTTTTGTCCTCAGAGGTAAAGAAGGACTACAGTAATGGCGGGATCCATACTCCCCCTAAACCCCTAAACCCTGAACCCTATGGTTTAAGGTGTATGGGTCATTTAAGGGGCAACTTAGACGCTCCGGGCGGCCTGGCCTTCGACCTTCAAGGCCTACCCTTCAGTGGCAGTCATGGGTAGTTTCTCGAAATACCAACCAAGATGGGAGATTCTCAAAATGAGGAACCCCAATGCCGACCCTAAAAGCACGATGCTCCGTCGAGTGTAAAGGGCGCAGGGGCCCCTAAACAAGGGGTTGGCTCTCTGAAGCAGTTGACTAAAAGTCCTGCATGCCAAGCCTGCACCTAAAGCAGCTCCCCCAAATTTTGTCGCGAAAACGGGGGGGGGCCTTAAAAATGTCAAACAGGATGTGGGGTGATGTGCAATATACGTACAAAGACTAATGATTCAGACCTCTATCCCCTAAGTCCCCTAAACCCCTATACTAGGCCAGGAAATAATCCTTATGGTATTCCTTTCATACATATGGGTAGTTCTCTAAATCAGGTTTCCTTTCCAGGTCGCCAAAACAGTATGGCACCCTCATTAACCGGACCCTGTAGGGGAAACTAATAAAGATAACTACACAAATAAGACCCTGATAGTACCCTTATAATAGAAATCCCATATAGGAACTACTATACATCCCTTCAAGATAACTAGCAAATAAGATCCCATAATTGAGACGTCTACGTTCAACTCCGAACCCCCCGAGCTGAAATTTCCAGTTGACGAAGGCATTTTTCTCACAAAGCGTCAGGGGACCGCGAAGCAAAGAGGGAGGATTTGGGCTTTCGGCGCTCACACCGGATTTGGGGTTTAGGGATTCGGGTTTAGGGGCTTCGGGTTTAGGGGCCTTGGGGTTTAGACTTTAGGGTTTAGGGGCTTTGGGTTTCGGGTTTAGGGGCGTTGGGGTTTAGGGTTTAGGGGTTTACTGCTGCTCCCTCTCAGCCTCCGCGGCCGACGATGTTCAAACAGATGTTCGGATGCTCGCAACTGCCTTTTAGCCTCAGAGTTCTATAGCTTATTAGGGTAATTAAGATACCATAACAGGGATCTACAGTAGCTAATAGGGCTTCCTTAGTTGAGGCTTTGCTTCAAGTCGTCTTTCAGGGAAACCACGCCTTCTCATCAGACCTACCCCTTGGAAGCATAACCCCCTAAACCCTCAACCCTCCTAAACCCTAAGCCCTAAACCAACACCCTGAAGCACCAAAACAAGTTACGCCCCGACATCCCTTTAAACTTTGGGGAGAACTGGATTCATTCTTGGTATTCTTGCAACCATCATTCTTTCTCTTATCTTTATTTTCAGCAGGATTATGAGTCGGGTTCTGAGGTACAACAACCAGACTAGCGGGTTTGCAAAAGCCTAACCCTGACCTTCTTCGCGAGACAGCTGCAAAATTTAGGACACGGGCAGCTGCCAGGCCTTCTCGTAGCTCCCGACACTCGACAAGCGCCAGGCGACTGCTCTCTGATTTAGAGTCCCTTTTAGGGTTCCTCAGAGGGATCTATAAGGGTGTGCCTCTACAGGGGTGGTTCTCTAAATTACGGTCCCTTTTAGGGTCCTTGCTACAAGGGTGCCGTACTATTTGTTTGGGACCTCAAAAGGGACCCTAGTTTGGAGAACTACCCATGTGTCAGGGTTGGTTACAGTCTGGCACATGGCCCTGAATCGCCGTGACCCTTCTTCGAAAAACATACTGCAACATTTCACTTTTTGGAGGGCTACTTAGAGGTTCAGGGGACTTGGTAAGGTTATGAGTATGTACAGTAACCTACTTATAAGCCCTCTTACGAAGTCCCATGATACTCCAAATGCTTCTGTGGAATTCTATATTCGGGTTTCGCCTGAAGCATAAGCCCGACTAACTAACTTATATAGAGGCCTCAATAATCAGAATGGGTTTTGGTGGCATATTAGACTATAGCTTTTTAGGGGCCAAAGAACTGTAAGTATATAAGGACTATAAGGAAATACTACTACAAATGGCACCCTTGGGCATTTCACAGAGGGGCCTGCAAGATTGAATAAGCTTTCTGTGGCATGTTACCTCTACTGTAGTTGGTTCAGCGGGATGGCACGAGACCCCACAGTTTACAAGCTACTAATCAACTCTTCAAGCTATCACCGGCTTAAATGCTTCCGAAATTGGAGGTTTGAGGGTTTAAGGGTTATGGTTTGGGGTTTAGGGTTTAGGGTGAGATCAAAAGAAGGCCCCAACACTCCAGGCAGCGGCGTTGCTTCGCACGCGCCGAGGCCAGAGGCGTGTCAACCATACCTATAGTCTCCATTAGGGTTCCTGTTTGGAACACCTGCGTTTGTTGTCATAGAAACCCAACAGTACCCCAAGCCCTACACTTTAAACCGTCCAGCCGAAAGCCTAAACACAGGCAAGGAACCACAATGGAGACTAGAGGTGATCCCCATCAACTGCACCTTCCCAGACTGGTGATCCGCTGAGTTCTCCGAGATTCCCCCACATCCGGAACACCTGAACCCCATGCTATATGGAGCTTCGCTACGCTGTCGACAAGGGTTCTAGAATATTGGGGGTCTTCATTCAGTTTAACAATTGGCGAAGTGGCTGGGAGCATATATCGTACTACGATTGATGATATAAATCCTGCATGACCCATAATAAGGAATAGACCATAATTCCCACAGCTTAGGGTCATTAAGGTAATGCAGGGTTTATATCATCAACAGTACGACTATATGGGGGCTAGAATCCAAGCCCTTTTCAACAATGAAGCCTGCTACCTCACATCCTACAGATCACCCTAAACGGAGGGATCAACCCAGCGGCTCCTATGACATGGGTGATCCGGGTGAAACCTCTCCGACCTGCATGGGAGACACCTCGGCGTTGGGGGTCGGGACTTTAGGTTCAAATTTTGGTGCGTTTTTCCTCCTGGTTTAGGAGTTAGGGCTTAAGTGTTTCAGGCTTAAATTATGGCTTTTTGACACTCACCCTCGGTTTAGGGTTTAGAACTTCCCGTGGAACAGTCTCTTGCGATAAGGCTGTACCGAGTTCATCGTACTATGGCAATGATCTGCAATTGTTTGTCTTTTGAAGGCTGTTTCTTCTCTTTCTCTCCCACCCGCGCCGTGCAGAAAAAATGGCGGCCAATGCAGGGGGCAGGGGGCGGCGGACAGGGGGCAGGGCAGGCAGAGGGCGGGGCAAAGCAGCGCAGGTTTTTGCAGGAGGCCGCCAACCAGGAGCTGGGTTTCGTTCGTGCCATGACGTGGGTGCTAGTCGGCATGGCTATGGGGAGGCGCCCACCCACAGCAGGTGGTTTAGGATTTAGGGCTTAGGGGGAGTTTCAGAGTTTCAAGGCTTCGGTCTTAAGTTTGAGACTTTCGGATTTACGGCGTTGGCATTACAGTACAGCCTCAGTACTTAGAATAGGGTCTTGGGGTATATTACATCTAAAACTAGAGCAAAGAACCCCAAAGTAGTATTATTGGTAAATTACTTAGGCCCTGATAGTAGGCCTACTCCAATAGTATCAGCAGCACGGGAAAGCTCTGAACCGCAGGACCTCAAGCGAGAGCCTAAGCTTCAAATCGCCAGCCCCTGCGTGTTCACCGCGTTCACGCAGCTATGGTGACTCCAGTGCATAGGGTTTCAGCACTCAGCTCTTTGACACAGCCGGGCGAGGTACATCTGATACAGACGACGAAGGCGCATTTTAGCCAATTACGCAAAGCTGCGATCAGTACATATACATATCGGGTTTAGGAGTTTAGGGTTTAGGGGCATAATCGACCGCATGTTGTGCCGAACCGAAGCAAGAAGAACAACGACGAATCAAACAGCCACCGCATGCTGGCCCTACCAAAGCCCATGCCTCGAGCCCTCAGGCCTACGCCGGAAACCCGAACCGGAATCTCCGCAACTTGGCGAAGCCACAAGACGACATCAAAACCCAGGACCGAATCCGCAAACTCAAAAGACCGCGAAGCTAATGTAGCGATGTACCTCAGATCATGCCGACCCCGACCCCAAACCCCGACTTAACGCCTTTTGCCCCCAATCTGCAGCCAAAGACACGGGGGTAGAGTCGATCCGGTGATCGCTCGGCCGGCGGGAACCCCTCCTCGGACGGTGTCGGGGGTTTGAGGATTTAGGGTTGGGGCTTAATGTTTAGGGCTTCAGGGTTTAAGGATGTTTAACATTGCTACATTCTGCTTTTGTTTTGGCAGTTTCAGGTTTAGGGTGTCGGTTTGGGACATTGGTCTTGAGTCTTTTTGGGATTCTAGGGCTGGTACTGCAATGGTGAATCTCACGAAGCCTGATTCACATTGTCAAGTCTAACACAATAAGGTTGTCGTGT
Source organism: Symbiodinium necroappetens (assembly GCA_905231915.1). NCBI lineage: Eukaryota > Dinophyceae > Suessiales > Symbiodiniaceae > Symbiodinium > Symbiodinium necroappetens. The sequence goes on from CAJNJA010033853.1 coordinate 15,188, forward strand.
TGTTGCTTTTTCTGGGTTGGGCATGAAAGACCATTGAAAAATACTGTACCGTGTATGTATAAGGTCCCTATACAGAGCAACTGTTGCAAATATCTACGGTATATAACCCGAAGGCCAATCCAGTTGTGTACATAAAAATACCTTGCGCATTGCTACATGACAGCACCTACTACTCAGACTGCTCTTAGGATTCGTGTTGTCTTTCGTATTACCATTAAAACTAGGTATTGCCGATCTTACCGGCACAAAGACCAGTTGATTGCTATTCCCTTGCCGAGGAAAATGGAAAAAGAGGATTATTCGTAAAATCATGAATGACGCGTTTATCAGTTGGTCCTTATGCCCGTTCATTTATTCCCTCTTGCTCTTTACTCGCCGTCGGTAGCTCCCTCCTCCCTATCCCCATCCCCCATCCCCATCCTCCTCCCCCTCCCCCTCCCCTGCCCCCCTTCCCCTCCCCGTCCTCCTCCTCCACCTCCCACCGCCTGTCCGTCATCTTAGCAGAAACACGAGCAGGGAAGCAAAGCAAATGTTGGAATTCCGCAGTTCGAAGCCAAGCACAGTTGTCGAAGCTTCTGAAGCTGCAGGGGCTTTGGGCCCATGCTTCCCATTCAGGAAGACTTAAGCCTTCTAAGCCCCACACTCTAAAATTCTACAAGCCCTCTGACTCTGAGCCATATCCCTAAACCCTAAACCCCTAAAAGCCCTGCAGCCCGGACTGCCGGGTGGGCTAAGCTAATCTAGGCAGGAGAACCCACAAAGTGTTTTAAAATCAGGGCCCGGGCCAGCTCTCGCGCACCTCTCGAGGCTTCGGGGGCGAGGCCACCTGATTGCTTGATTCAGGGCTTTAGGGGTCTAAGCCTTCAGGGGTTTAAGGGTTTAGGGTTTAGGGTTTGGGGTTTTAGGGAGTGCATTGGGCTTCGAGGGTTTAAACTTCGGGGCTTATGGCTTAAAGTAGCTGTATAAGGGCTTTCTAGAGGGGATTGGCAAGGCTTCTTCCAGGGAGTTAGGGGCAGGGGCCATGTCTGCTACACAGTGTATGCATACACTGTGTCATCCCAACTAGTTAAACTCTGCTCCCCCAGGGCCAAGCACGAAAGGAACAGTCCCACGAGGCTTCTTCCAGTAAGCGCTATGTTAGGGTTTAGGGTTACTAGGGCCTTAGGTGCGACGTCGACCCGACAGAATAGACTTCGGAAGAACTGAGTCAAGACAGCGACCAGCGCCGTAAACCCTCAGAGCCTAAGCCTAAGTACTTTGGGACTTTGTGGAGCAGCTGGCCTTGGGCTCCTTTTGCTGGCTTCATTCAGTGTGAAGCCTTGCGAACTGTAAACCCTGGAGACCTCGAATATTCTCAACCAAAGTGCCCTAAACCTAAACCCTAAACCGTAAACCCCTAAACCCTAAATCCTAAACCCCTAAACCCAGAACAGCCTCAATCCAAGACTGTGGATCTCAGGGTTCTGAAAGACTCCCCAGCAGCGTGTTCATTGAAGGCGCTTGGGTTTAGGGGTGCAATGGTTGAGATTTAGACAGGCCCTAAGCCCTAAACCCGGAACCATAAACCCTAAAACCCTAAACCCCAAACCCCTAAACCTTCAACCCTAAACCCTGCAGAAAAGATGCACTGTGGCTGCTTTTTGCCGAAGGTATGGGTGAAGCGCCGGGAGTCCCTGCGCCAGAGCATCTCACCAGCGGGTTTAGGGTTTGGGGTTTAGGGCTTTGGGGGTTTAGGGGTTTCGACTCACACACTCGCACAAGGCTGGCATGGCTGATGAAGGTCCGCGCTAGGGTTTAGGGTTTAGGGTTTAGGGGCACCTTTGCTTTTTAAAAGGGTACCCAGAGAACCTGTTAATACCCCTTAATTAAGGAATATATACCTTAAATCAAAAAAAACATTCCGGCCCCTATAGTCGAAGGTAAATTCCTTAGTTAAGGGATATTGGGTTCTCTGGGTAGCTCTCGAAATTGACGGTTTACGGGTTTAGGGTTTCGGGCGTCCGGGGATCCCTTTTAGGGTCCGTTTTTGCAGGATATACTACGGTTCAGGGTTTAGGGTTTAGGGCTTTTCCCCCCTCGCTTCGCTGACCAGTTCAGGATATTCTGGCGGCCAGGGTATGCACAGGTACAGAGCTTGGAACCTGAGGCACTGCTATGTTATTTGAGACCGGGTACATCCAACCATCAGTGACTTGATGGCTGCCGCTGGTTAGCCATTCGAGTAAGGTTTAGGTTTTAGTCAGCCCTCTTTCGTGTAAAAGCTGCTTGCCCCGTGGGGTCATCAGGATTTTAACATTTTAGTCGCTGTAGCCGTCGTCAAGATCATCAGTCTTTCCCGCATTCACACAAGCATGCCTGCTTAGCAGTCTTCATGCCCTCACTTCTCTAAGTAAACATGCGAAAGCGAGGCAGCATGTTATGCGAAACATGCTCGTATTGCAACAAAAACAAGAACCAATGTTGCTGATGTATAAGTGGCATTAGGGGTGCAAGATGGTGTATGGTGGTGCGGAACATGCACATGCTTTGGGCGATGATGACCCTGATGGTAGGGTGACTATGGCACGAGGTGGCGATGATGATGATGATGATGATGATGAGTTGAAGGCGATGATGCTCGTGATGGTGATGATGACGAGCTGAGCCTCCCAACCTTCGAGGTACCAAACCCTAAAGCCTACAGGCCGCAATCCATAAACCCGAACACGCCTGCTGCAGTGCCAGGAATCTGCTTGAGGCTGTCGCTCTGCAGCAGATCCTAGATATCTGGGTCTGTGTCGTGGCTGGTAAGGCCCTGGTTCAGCATTTTCTCAGGTTCAGGGCTTCGGGCTTAGGGCCATGTTTATGCTGTCTGGCATTTTCGCTGCTCGGGATGAAGCACTCTCTACAGCAGGGTTGGTGAAGCGGCTACCCAGCACCGCCACAAACTTTCAGGAATCTCTTCCCTCTTGGAAAGAATAGCTGACGGCTAACGGTTTATGTATGGCTCCCCTACAAAGGTTCCGGGAGGTCACCTGCATCTCAGAAGACGAGGGACATGTCGGAGGGAACACGACAAGATCATGAAAGTATGGCTGAGTACATTCTGTCCCTCCAAATCCGATGAGAAACACGAAGCTGTAAGAAGGACCTTGGCTGTAGAGCCCACATGCTGCTGAAAATCTGGCCGGAACGGCGAGTGCAACAAACTGACTCTAGCCTGAGCTAACCAGCACCAACAGCAACCGGGGCAAGGAGCAGACTTCAACATACTCCGACAGGGCTCTGCTACCGTGATGCGATGGCACTGTCGGCTCAAGTGGCCAGGCCAACGGGTTTTATCAACGGCAAATAACAAGCAAAGAACACTGACCCTTGACAACGCGACTCCGCAAACAGGCTTTACTGTTTAGCGCCCATGGCAGTGAAATCCAATCATTTCTGCAACCTAATGACCCCAAACCCTAAACTCTACATGTTTGCCTGCGAACCTATAATGCTTGCCACCTGTGCTTTCGAATCCATGGTCACTGTGCTCTGGGAACAAGAGCCCGCTCACTTCGACTATATCGAATACGGACTCTACGGTGTAGGGTAGGGAGTAGCGAACCTAATCGGCCGTGGAGATCGATCCCTGGTTTAATCCTAGGCCGATCAAGGAGAGCGCCGGAACCCCGAGACCTAGAATCCAAACGTCAGGCCCTCAACCCTAAACGCAAAACACCCTAAACCCGAAACTACAAAACCCCAAACCCAAGCCTAGGGGGAGATTTTGGTCCCGAACTGCGGGGAGAAGTTGGGCCTAGGGTTTTGGGGAGTCCCAGATTGTTCGTGTCTTCCATAGGGCCAAGTGGACTTCTCGCCAGTGGAGCCTCGATGGCAGTGATCCCTTCGATGCGGCCCGTTGGCTGGAGGATGACGACTCTGCGGTGCGGGTTACTCCTCCACCCGGACCCCGTTGAAAAACTCCCCTCAGTGCCAAGCTTTTTCCTGACACTCTGGCGTTCATTTCCGCCTTTTGCTTGGTCTCGCCCAAGGCTTGCCAAAAGCTTGGATCGAGGACATCTTGTGGAGTGGCCTCTCGCTCGTTGTCATCTAGTGACCCTTGAGGTCTAGCCTGAGCTAAGAAGTTTCGCATCAACCCCCGCCCGTTGGAGGGTAACCACAAGCTTGTGATCTGCGCTTGAGGGTTTTTCTGATGGGGGGTGTGTTTCAGGGTTTAAGATCTAGGGTTGTTGTGCTCTAGTTGTACAGCACAGGGCCTATGCTTAAGTTGGGCCGGGTGTGTGGGGGGCTTCTATACGGTTTGGGGTCTTGGGGCTTTTTAGTTCAAGGCTTGGAGCTCAAGGTTCGGGGATTCTTGGACTCTTTCGGTTGCAGTTCAGGGCGCTCACCAGGCTGAAATGGGCCTTTAAGTTGGCCGCTGCGAGAAAACGGTCAGAACAGCTAGAAAGTTCAAAATTCAACAAGTCTGAACCCCAAGACAGGCCCAATCGTGCCGAAAACTATAGCTTCCAGAGGCTCCGGAAGCTGCATAAACTTCAAAGGAATCCTTTTCCACAGGCTTGAACTGAGCTCGCCCGGCCAGATCCCTCGCAGCACATCGCACTCGTGGCGAGATGCGCAAGGCTAAGTACGCACAATCCTCACGATTTTACGGGNNGTCGGATACGCTGTTGAAAGAGCTGACGAACTGATATTCAAAGGAACCCTAAACCCTGAACCCGAAACCCTAAACCCAGGACCCCGAATCCCCATAATATGTCTAAACCCTAAAAGTCTCCGGGACAGCGGCAGATCTGCTGACGGCACGCTGGGAAATCGGCAGCGCCGTGTCGGGCGGGGACGGCGCCTCCATAGCTGATGAGCTGGGCTTTCGCGTTTAGTTTTTATGGTTCAGGGTTTAGGGTTTCGCGTTTAGTGTTTAGGTTTCGCGTTTAGGGTTTAGGGTTTCGCGTTTAGGAGAGAAAGAGAGCAACGACAGTCCTGGCAGAGCAGAAAATTCAACACCGAAGAATGATGTCGTCGTTGTCGCGGTAGCCATGAAAAAGTTAACCCAAAAACTACCAATAGCAGCAGCAGCAGAAGCAGTAGGAGGAGGAGCAGGAGGAAGACGAGGAAGAGGAGGAGGACGAGGACGAGGTGTAGATGCGCGAGCACAAGGAAACTGCAAAGCAAGAAGCAAAGGAGCAAGTAGGAAGAGGGTCGAGTAGCACAAGCAGAAGCAACACCGACAACGCCAGAAGCCGAATACGGACAGACATTCAATACCTGTCAGCATTGATAAGTCAAAGAAGCACCACAAACACAGCTGACACATGCAGCTGCGCAGGTCCTAATATAGCAGAACCCTGGCTATTAGCACCCTGGACAAACACCCTAAACCCTAACCCCTAAACCCCTAAACCCTGAAACCTAAACCCCTAAACCCTGAAACCTGAACCCTAAACCCTAAACCCAAGCACCCTGGACCAATACGGAAACACAAACATACCGGAAGAGCCGAAACGACGGTGCCAGCGGCCTCGTCGACCTCCGTGATGGCAGACAGCCCCTTGATAGCTTTAGGGATTCGGGTTTAGGGTTTAGGATTTAGGGATTCGGGCTCAAGGTTTAGGGTTTAGGGATTCGGGCTTTGTTCCCTCGGGATCTAACTCTCCAGGGTTTTAGGGCTCTGAGTTTCAAGGGTTTGGGTTTAGAGAGAGAGCGAGACAGAGACAGAGGTAGAGAGAGAGAGAGGTAGAGAGAGAGAGAGAGGTAGTGAGAGAGAGAGAGAGAGAGCGAGACAGAGAGAGAGGTAGAGAGAGAGAGAGGGCTTTAGGTTTTCAGGGTGAAGGGCTTTTGAGTCTGGGAAGCAAGGCTCCCGGGTAGGGTTTAGGGTCAAAGGACCCAATAATTAGGTACTCAGGTTTTTAGAATAGGAGTTATGTAGCTTACTACTAGCGGAGTAGATGAATGTTTCGCTACTTCGAACCCTTAAAGATAGGGAAGACATGAAGCTCTCACACTTTCAAGCGAAGCATTCTCGACATCGCATTGAAACCAAGACTATGGGAAAGACACCGACGATGCTTTCCTGTGTTTGCCAGTTTAGGGTTTTAGGGTACCGGGACACTCTGTCATTTGGATGCACCGAACCCCAAGCTCTGAAGAAGGAACCTTGAACCGATCCCCCAGCAAGGGTGGGAATGCCAGGGTTCCCTCATATTCATAGAGGCTCAGGAGAGTGCACGGCTAAAGTAAGGGTTTAGGGTTGAGGGTTGTAGGCTTCCGGGTTCGGGGTTCAGGGCGCTGATATTTGTCGCGCGAAGTAAGCAAACCCTTATAGGGCCTAGGGACACCCAAACCGTACCTCACGGCAGCAAACATTATAATCCCTAAACCCCTAAGCCCCTGCCGAAAATCTCTAAACAGCTAAACCCCAAAGCACCTATGAAGGACCCGAAGTCGTGCCATCCGAAGCTCCGTCTTCTGCGGCCCTGCGCCCAACTCTGGCGCTAAGCAGTCCTTCGCTTGCTCGGCTTGAGTCTTTAGGCCTTCAGGGCTTCGCGGGTTTAGGGTTTAGGGTTTTACGGGTTTCGGTTTAGGGTTTTGGTGGAGTTTTCTTCGGGTTTGGGCTCAGGGTTGAGTGTTCAGAGGCGATTATCATTTCGAAGGGTGTTAGGGCTTAAGCCCCGCACTCTAAACCAGGTTGGGAGGTAAGGCCTGCGGTGGTTCGGGGCCTCTTGGCTAGGAGCCAAAGGCGCAACACTTGAGATCAAGCCCAGAATTGGTCTAGCGAGACATCCTGGCCCTCAAGGTGAAGCTGGTGTGCAAAAACAGCTGTGAACTGCCACTTCCCAAGCCTGGGTTTGGGATCTGTTGCAGCCACTTCTCCTCTTCTTGTCAGTGCTGCTAGTCTGCTAGTTGTTCTTTCAGCTGCTGCGCCTCCTACTGCTCATCATGCAAAGACGTATACTATTTCCACAACCACCACAAAAACTGTTTCAGCCGCGGGGATCTGGTGTAGGGAATGTAGCAAATAACTACGACGACTCCTTCTTGCAATCCCCAGACCTGGCGTGCTTGATAGTTTGAAGGGCTTTCGGAAGCCTACAGAATATCAACTTCTTTTGAAGCAAACTCTCGAGCTTCTTCAGGTATATGGGCCTAGGAAGAGCTTAGATGGCTGGGAATTGAGATTGTTGTGGCTTAGGATTTAGGGGTCCTGCACGCCTCTATTGACCTAATGCATGGGGCGCCAATGAAAACTACTCTGAGGACCCGGGGCTATGTCGGTAGGGTTGAGGCACGGTGTGGTCTCGTCATTCCATTCAGCTCCAATTACGTAAGGTACTGACCCTAACCCCTAAACCATACTTACGTCATCTCATGACTACCCATGAACCTTCGGTCTAAGTTCCCTCAACGCCTCAGCCCTAGAAGCACGGAAGGGCCCGGCAAAGCCCAAATCACAGAAAGTCCTGCAAACGCAGGCCTCCATCCTCCTGGGAGTAAAGGAAGCGGCGGGCATGGTGTTCAAACCAAACGATCCCCTGATATCTGCGCTAGGCCTCAAGGGGCTCTATAGCGGTTTTGCAAGGGTTTCGGGTGTGGGGCCTCGTGGTCGCTTAGGATTAAACTAAAGGTATCGCTGCATTATCTATTTTGGCATGGTGCGATTCTCGATTTTCTATATTATAGTTGGTGTGCTGTATGTCCCTTAGGGTTAAGAGATTGGGGTTGCGGTGTAGAACGTAAAGTTTACGGCTTAAGTTTCAGGGCTTCGGCTCCCATAGCATTAGGGCAAGATCGAAATTTGCCGCAGTCTAGGTTTGCATCCTGCATGGGCGGGGAGGGTTTCGGATTTCGAGTTCCGAGTGCAGGAATGTTACCAGGGCATCTTTGACACTCTATGAGTTGAGTTTGCAGGTGGGAGTTGAAAGATCTGATTCCAGAGACGCTATACTACAACCAGGTTGTGTCACGAGGCCCCCAGAAGAACAGCGAAAATCTCAAACTCAGCGTGAGTGTGCAGGGTGCCTTGATGGATGCACCAGCCACGACAGCACACAGCAAGCTCTTGACCTCGTGCGGCTTAGGGCTCTGGGAACGAGACTCGGGATGCTGGGCTCTCCGGGTTTGCGATTTCGAGTTGAGGACTCGGGGATTTGCCAGGACGGCCAGATGAAACCTTCGAGGCCCGCACCCCCTTAACGAAATCAATGAACAGGAGCTCAATGGATGTGGGCTTAGAATCTATAGGGTATGCAGAGGTTGAGGAGAAGCCGAACTGATGCGAGGAGCTTGGCCTGTGATTCACGCCCTGGACCACTTGGCAACCAAGAAACTGGAGCTCCCAAAAGTCCAAAGCAATCAAGCCGGTCTCTGGATTCGTGGACTGATCGGAAACAAGGCTCCAAAATCAAACCACTGCTACCTCCAACAAGGAGCCCATATCAAAAGAAGACCAAATGCACGCTCGAGTGGCCTTATAGACACTCCCCAAAAAGCAAAGCGTGAACACTACGCATTGTTGGCAAAACATCCCAGAAGCTCTCCATGAAACAAGCCTCGAACCTCTCCCGAGTAACTTGGATCACAAATTCCCAAGTTTAGCAGACAACTCAAACCTAAATCGTAAGGATATTAGGACTAGGGTTTAGACTGTGTGGTTTGGATTCATCTGCCTCGCACAGCCCGGTCGAGAAGCATAATCGAACTACAAGGCACCCGACTCCAAACATAAACTGCACCAGTCGGCACCAGGGTCATTTTATCGCGGGCCAGGCCAAACCCTAAGTTAAGCGCTGAACCTGTCACATCATTCCTGAGCCTGCAGACCCGGCAGACCCTTAACCGAACGCCTTTGACGCGACTTCTCAGCCCCAAATAGTGCAACTTGTTTGTCAGCCATATAGTGTAATGGTTTAGGGTTTAGGGCTACGGGTGTAGACCGCTGTGTAGCGCAACCACGCTTCAAAAATGAAGAACCTGAAATCCCTCCCTAAAGCGAAAGCCAGAGAGACGAGAGGCCAAAGGCTCTCCCAAAGCAGTAAGGAGAACCTCGCACACACGGCTTCAGGGATGCTTCAGGGCTCAGGGGTTAGACTTTCACGGTGTTGAGGGTATCAGTTATCAGGCTTTAGGTGGTTCAAGGTTTAGTTTGGTGCCTAAGCTCAGGTTTAGGGCCATGTTCTGCTTGTGGAGACAGTCATCCAAAACAGGACCGTTTATGTTGAGGTTCCAGGTCAGTTCCATGGAGCGTTCAGGGGCCTTTTTCAGGAGCTTGTTTTGAATACCGTTCTTTAGGTGTTCTACAAGACTTTAGGGGGGAACCTTACTAGGTAGGGTTTTGTTTTGGCTTAAGGCATTGAGGGTGTTCGGCCCAGCGCTGGATAGGGTTCTGACTTGGTTTACAGTTGTCTTACGGCTGGGTATATTGCTTCTTTGGCAGGTTGAAGTAAGTTCTTCACTCAACTTACTCAAGCTTTGTTTTGCCACGTCGCTTTTGAAAGTTATCTGTTCGCCAATCTCAGAGAACTCACCTCAACCTCCAGTCAACAGCCCGCAACGCTCTTCGGGATCTCGGCGCTCTTCGCGGAATCTCGGGCTTGTTCAGCCCTGGTGAGCCGCGAAATGAACTGAACCCGGCAACCTGCCGACGGGGGCCCTCCGAAAACCTTATAAAAAAAATCTTGTAGATAGATGAAACCCATATGCATCTAGAACCAAAATACCCCCAAGAGGTTGGCAAATTCTGAAAACAGTGTCCCTGTCCATCCAAGCTCAGGAACATCTTAGTGTCGAATGTCCACTTTACTTCCTGAACCGTGCACGCCAATCACTCAGGAAAAAAACTCAAAAGATAGACGTGCACACCTAGTTGGCTGCAGACATGAAACTAGAACTTCGAAGCCTGGAAGGAGTGTGACGTTGCTGAGGTTCCGCTGAAGAATTCGCACATTCACAGGTCTTGGCCTTCGAGGGCTCCTCTTGAGACTAAGATAGGAGCCTAG
>CAJNJA010033864.1:0-29693 GCA_905231915.1 Symbiodinium necroappetens
TTGCCTTCCCAAACACCCACGATGCGTGCGTCGAATGCCACGGCACCCACGGCCACCTGGTGCTGCGCAAAGGCGCCCAGGTGAGACATGGTCTCCTTGGCTGAGCAGCTGCCCGTGCTGTGAGTAGGTGTCGTGGGAAAGCCGTGCAACTTGCAGAGAGACTGGGAGCTGGCGAACCCTACAAGTTTTCTGGGCTGGCCTAAGCAGGTTTGCTCGGAGTCCTTCAGACAGTAGCAACATAGTCTTCTTGCACCTGTGCATCCCTCTCAGATTCAGACAAGTCTCGTCAGAGGTGAGTGTGTGGCCGAAGTAGTTACTGGCCTCGTCGCTGAACTCCTCGGTGTTGCCAAGCATCCCCGATGCACCAAGCTTGGTGAGATCGGCGAGGTTGGCGACAATGCCACGGGATGAGCCCTCTTCGCTGCTGGGGTTTGTAGTAGTGCCCACAGAGCTTTGGCCTGCCTTGAATGTCTCGAAATTCGTCACGGCTACAGAAGGCTCCTCCTCGTTCAAGCTTTCGGGGCTGGCGATCTGGAAGGCGGCCACCAGCTGCCTCTCCTTGCCCAAACTGAGCGCAGAGCGTGGCACCACGGAGAGGTGGAGTGTGGTGTTGAGCTTCTGCTTGGACTTCTGCTGGATCTTGCTGTGCAGCACCTGAGCGATGGGAGGCATAGCTCCCGAGTCACAGCTCCACACTCCCTGTGTCGAAAGGGTTGCGGCATTGAAAGCCTGTGGGCAATCAGCCTGGCGCACCACATTCCGCACGTAAGCTGAGAAGTCGCTCTTCTGATCCTCTCCGGCCAAGAGGTCCTTGAGGTTTGCACCAGAGACTGCATAGCCCAGAATCTTCTCCAGCTTCGTCATGTCGCCCGAGTATCTGTCGGGCAGCTTGCAGCGGCCGGCTGCATCCAGCACGCAGGGAAGAATGATGTCGAAACTTCCTCTGAGAATGCTGATCATACCAACATTGCTCACACTCACCTTTCGCAGCACGTCGGTCAGGGTCTTGTGGTATTCATCTGCTCGGATGAAGACGAAAGCCGCGCTGTAGGCGAGCTTGGAGCCGAAGGTCAAAGCAAAGAAGGACTTGCGTTCCGTGTGCGCATCCATGACACCCACCACCGACGCCATGTAGACCACGCCATACAGCAGAAGGTGCGCAACAAGGCCAGAAGACAGGAAGGGTCGCAGGTTGCGGCTTGGCAGATCTGCGGGAGCTGTTCGTTCGTAGGCAGAGCACCAGTTCAACATGTCATAAGAGGCCCAGGCATACATGGCCAAAGAGACGACGATGAGGAACCACTTCAGGAAGGCACTCTCAGTTGCAGTGGCCACCCAACAGAAGATCACGTACACGTTGGTGACGATGAGTGGCCTTGACACTTCGCGCAAGGGACGCCCGAGTGTGCAGTAGCCGGACAGGATCAGCATGATCGGGACATTGATGCCCCACTCCATGTACTGCATCGTGTACACCGGGCGACCGGGCGTGGTGAGGCCGTCTGCACTCGGCATGACATGAGCGATGGTCCACTCGGCCCGCGAGAAGAGGCGCTCGGCCGTCGCAAGCACGCCAAACATCACAGCCAGCAGCAGGGTGGGCAAAAAGCGGCTTTGGAGGTGGGGCACCAAGGCTTGTGTCTCCTGGGCTCCCATATACGTGGCGACGAGGCTCAGTACCTCGTGGCCCAGCATGGCCACCAAAGCTGCCGCCGAGATGACGTGGTAGTACCCGGGGTAACTCTGCAAGTGCTTCGCGCACGCAGGCACTTCGTGGCAGTTTACAGGCGCAGCCACCAGCCAGCAGATCGCCCATGTTGCCAGCGTGACGGCCACCTCCGATCGGGAGTAATACAGTGTGTTGGATGGGCACCCCCACCGCCCCCCTGAGAACCGAGAAGCCGGAAATAAAGTACCCTCGAGTTATCGAAAGCTGGTACAAGAGTTGGGCCAAGCCACCCAAATGCCAATGTGGGAAAGAAGGCCCTTGCCCGCCATGACGTCGCTCTCGAGAGTGTTGAAGGATCTTCAGCCCAAATCGCTGATTGACGAGCGGTTTCGAGTGAGTCAAGCAGCAACTTGTCTGCAAGGATTTCCCATTACATAGAGCATTCCGCCTTCCGCCGGCCTTAATCAAAGCTTCCTGCAATTCCACAAGCTCGACGCACCCTGAAACACTGGGGCATTTGCCATCTCCAACTTGTTCAGACCCCGCGCACGGTCAAAGACTGACCTCCGCGGCTGGCTCGGATGGAAGCATCTTTGCGTCTGCCACAAATACCGGCAGCTGCTAGCTGTGTGTTCGCGGCATAAAGAACAAAAGCGATTGATCGCTGACAGGACTGGCGGCCCTTGTCATGAGCCTCTTCCGCAAGCCCGTGTCCACCACAGCAGTGACACCTGGAGAGTTTGCACCAGATCTCTGCCAAGAAAAATGATGATGACACATATTCCTTGCACTGCTGTGCCGAGATCTCTCGTGACTAGAACACATTAAAGTAGACACTTCCCTGCAACACCAAACAATCTATCCTACACTCATCTCGGCCGCAGACCTTGCACAGTAATAGAAGCCTCGGCCACATTGGTGGCAAGGATAACACGTCGCCTGCTGGGGTCGTTCGGTCTATGCCAGCGCCAGTCCCCACAACGAAGCTTGATTCACGAGCGGTGTCGAGAGGCAAAACGACCGGGGCTTGTCGTTTGTGCCTGACCTAAGCAGTCAACAAGCTCCCTTGCAGCAGCCCAGCCTTCCAAGCGGTCCAGCGCGGACAGCCAGGTCTTGAGCCTGCTAATGGATGCGCATGAGGTCTCATGCACTCGGAAGTCTCGGATGACGCTTGAAGCCATCATGGATGCGGGGAGATCTTCGTCGCATCTGCCAATCGTGCGGACAGTCCTGTGACAGTCTTATTTGTAGACGCTGCCTGAAGGTCCACCAAACGGTGAAGTGCTGTACACACAACGTGCCAGCCGATGTCGACTCATGGATGGAATCTGCCTCGCCATCCAGCGCTCCGTGGAGTGGGAGAACATCGATCGGCTTGGCCCTGGCATGAAAAGCTCGACAAGTCGCCTGTCGAACTGCCGGCGTTCAGGGGAAAACCGCAGAAATCCACTGTACTGAAGCTCGCTCTAACGGTCCACACGCAAACGGCTCGGGGACAGAGCATGGCGTCTCGAACAGCTCCGAACGGGCACAACATGCGGACGGCTTTCCGAGCCCCGGGCAAGGAGACCTCGGCAGCACTTGGAACCTCGCACTCGGAGGCTTAGGGCTTTAGGGTTTTAGGGTGTCGGGTTCAGGGTGAAGTTCGGTGCTCCAAATGCGAGAGTTTAGCGACTGCTTGAAGCCTAGCAACTCCTTGTTCAGCATCAAGGCTATACGATGAGTTGCTCCACTCAGCTTTAGCAGTCTCATGCTTCCTGGGCTCCGCAACGACCCCGCAGCAGAGGTAGACATGCAATTCATCACAGACTGCGAAGACCCCAGCCGAACTGGCACAAAGCAACAGCGCGCAAGACTGCATCGCCTTCGGAGGGGCTCCGAAACCACGAGCTGTTCCTTGCTGCCGCTTCTTCTTGACCTCGCCATGCAGCTGAAGGTGTCCCTCCAGCATAAGCCCCGCACTTCCAATACATGCAAACAGCTCGGCAGAATCGGTTCTGGGTTCATATGTTGCGTGCGTGACAGCTGCCATCGCGTTGCTGGAACTGGGCTCTTTTTTGAGTATGGGCCTTGGTCTTGGCACGCTGCTGCTCTGCAGCCAATCGGTCCTTCCGTGGACACATGAAGCTACTGTCATCTATCAGACTGATATGCACATCCTTTATGTACGTGCATGCGCATGTGTATGTCGACACCTATAAACCCAGGCAATTCTGCATGGGTAGACAAAAAAAGCAGATGCGCGCAGCTATTTTGGTGGAAGAATGCGTCAGTAGCAGCTTGCTTGGATTCGCAGGTTGAGAAACCTTTGCAAAAGATTCCCCGGGTCTGAGACGGATGTGAGCATGGACAGAATACACGGCCAGCTCAGCGCTCCCATTGGGGTTCGGCCTCCAGGTGCTTCTTGCATCGGCGGATCCTGACATGCTTGTCATCTGAACAGAACTCCAAATCAACCCCTCCATCCCTCCCACATGCCTGCGGCAAGCCTCGGGCGGCTTCCGAAATCTGCAAAATCTCTGGAAGCTGCTTGGAAAGCTAACAAACAGGAAAGAGTGGCTCTGGCTCTCCCGGCAGGAAGCACAAGACGTCTCCTTCGAGAGTTTCTGATCTAGGGCCAGGGTAAAGTTCAGGACTTCAGGGTACCAAGTAAGCTGCTTCAGTGAAGGTAAACTGATACTTCGTCATCGGGTCTCTGCTTACGCTTAAGTGTTACTTCGTGCTGGTGGGTTCTTGAGGCTTCTCACCGCCCAAACTCCGAAGCCCTGAACCGAAAGCTCTCCAATCTGCTCCTGGTGCTCCTGTCTCTTCGTTGCTCCATCGCAGTGCCTGAGCGGATAATGCAGCTCTGGTCAGCAGAGAGGATTGCAGCACCGTTTGAGGGTCGACCTTTACCAGGAATTTCATGGACCTGATCCCCAACACCCTTCTCTCATCCACCCCCAGGACCTAGATCCTAAACTCCACCTCAGAAAGGCCCTGGAAACTCTATCAGTCGCCGACCAAACTTGGACCGTATGTCACTATGATATGCTTTGTTCGATTTTGCGGAACAACAACATATGCAGTGGGTCGTAGATTGTTCAAGTGTGCTAGTACAGTACTACGAATTATGTGCTTCCATATTTGAGATGGATGTCATCCGACCCTGCTCGAGCCTCGCAGGTAGACTCGGTGACGGCTGCAGCCATGTCAGCCTGGTTTGTCTGCTATACTATATTAACAAACAACAACATGTTATAATCTATGATGTAAGATAATCTACTATGCTATACTATACTTGGACCCCCCAGAGTATGCAGAATAGTAGCCCTTTATGGGTCTTGGGCCATTATTTTTACCTACTTTTGGTGCTTTAGGAATTTAGGTCTTCACAAACAACAATCAACAATATATATATATATATGTATACGTTATTCCAGCAGGAGTTTCCAGCTCAGACAACATGTGTAGTTGTTCAAGAACTTTTCTTATATGCATGGAAACAAATAGATGCAACACTCTTGCAACATCCTAGCCTATAGTATGGAAAAACAGAAAGCTTCAAAACTCGGGCCTGCAGTGCGACGCTTTCTGTCTATATATATATATTGTAATGTAATGCAATCTAACATAATATACTATGCTATACTTTACTATACTATGCTGTATGACATCATTCTATACTCTTGCTTTGAACCCTGCGACTGCGATGATGACCATCCCACCGATACGGGTTCATGGTTGGGAGTTCGCATGTAAACACCAACATCTTGGCCGATATGAGAATCCAAATCCCGCTTCGCCTTCGTAAGAAACATCGAAGTTACTACAACGATTTGACCCGATAGTTCCGAAGGCTAGAGAGTAAGCCTGAAAACACAGGTTTCTGTCCCATCCTGCCTTCTTTTCGAAGCCTTGGGTCGCGCGAAGCAATCGTCGATCTCTGCCGGTGTAACGCAGCTCCACGTCGAACCTAAACAAGATAGATCCAACATGCATCGACATGCAGGAAACAAGGATCGCTCGCGCACGCACACACAGGCACATTTGCGCGGACGTCGATGTAAGCCGTTCCCTTTTGGTTTGCATGCAGAACCCACGCACAACGAAGAAGGCATGCATTATATGTTTGCTCCTGCGCATTTTTGACAGAAACAATGACATGCATACTTGGCATGCTTCCCCCCATGTACGGGCGGGATTGAAGCATTTCGAAGCCAAATCATACGGGACTTTCCTTGAATCGTGAATTCTGGTGGATGCGACGTGTGTCAACAATGGGACATGAGCGAACTACGCGACTCCAGAGCGGTCGGCGGAATATTCCGTGTGTGCTCGCACTAACCCTTGTCCATACTCCCAATGTCGGAGCCCCACACCTCACCATTCTGCTTGGGGAATAAACCTCCAAGAAGGCCGATAAACCCATCGTAAGAAAAACTAAATCGCCTGAAGCCCCTCACTAACCCTACTTTTCTCTACGAGATCCTCATCAAAATCCAGGTATCTCTGCCTCGTTTTACTCTAACCCAAACCCGGGATGACACCCGAAACCTCAAACCCGAAACCTTTAGCCCAAGTCTGAAGCCCTAAAAGCCACCACCCCACAACTTTTTTCCCCCAAAAAGGCGCGACACACTAAAAAGCGTGTAGGGGTTCAGGGTTAAATCCATAAGCCCTAAACCCTAAACCCCTGAAGTCTAAACCGATCCCTTGGCACCCCTGCTGCTTGCCCTCGCTGCGCAGGATCGGCGCCGGCTCGCTCGAACCAAGTCGGAGGGCCAAACTCGCCAAAGCGAAGGAACGAGAGAAAAACACAGGATAGGTTTTGGGGTTGAGGAGTTTTTTTCTGAGACTTTAGGGTTTATAGTTTACAGATTCAGAAAGGGAGGGGAAAAGCAAGGGGAGGAACCCTTTGGGCTTGGGACAGCCTAAAGCCGAAACCCTAAACCCTGGAAACAAAAACCTAACCCTGAACCCTGACCCCCTACCAGAAACCATGAAGACCAGGAACTCTCTCGCGCCTCTCAGCCAGGCGTGGGCTCAGTGTGGCGCTCATGGCCAGCAGACGAAGCGGAGGGAGATTTGCACGGCGCCTTTTGACTTTGAAGCGTGTGGGAACGCTTCTGAGTTCTCATATTGTATGATGTTACATACTCATATATATAACAACATTTTACAGTATAGTATATTAGGCTGTATCAATGATATTACCTTGAGAGCTTAAGCTTATCGGAAGGCTAAGACTCGCTCAGGATGCTGGCGGTGTCGGGAGTTGTCAATGTGGACTTCGGCGAGTCTGGCACGGATAACTTCTGGGCATGGCTGCCAGAGTTGCAGAGATGGGAATGCACACAGTTTGGAATGACTGCCCACGGGCCTGACATAATTGTAGTACACTGCAAGATGCCTGTGCCTGTGCGCAAGGGTGACAGAATAGAAGAGTGTCAGCGACTGCACTGGTAGGTGTCTTCTGCGCCCGGATGCCCATAGAGATATTGACTAACAGAACAGTATGTGTAGAACCGAGCAACCAGAACCACAGACAAGAAGCACTGCTGGCCAGACTTTTGGTTTTGTCAGGATACTTGGCAGGATGCAGATGCTGCTGCTGATGATAATGGCCGTGACGACCGCACATCAGGATCCCGTTCCAACAAACCCGGGAAAGTTCAAACTTCCCAGACACTAGACTACGGGACCAGAACCCCTAGCCCTATACTAAACCCTAAACCCTGAAAAACCTTGGCCTTGCATCCCTGGCGTGGAGACACAGCGCCAAGGCAAGGTCATTGCCAAGGCTTCGTTCATGGAACCTGGAAGGGCTCAGGTGAAGCCAATCTTGGGGGCTGAAAACTTTGTGGGCTGTATCTTACAATGGGTTTAGGCTTTAGGGAAATAGGGTTTAGCGTTCAGTCTTTCTCCTCTACTCCACTCTGAGCTGCTCTGCTCTGCTCCATGCTATACTCTTCTGTATCGTACTGATACTATACTTCAGTATATGCTGTGCTATTGTAAGGGTCTGTAAAGTGGCTCCGTGCGCTTGTACTTGCTGCAGAAGCCAGTCTTGCCACAGACCCGGAAACAATGAGCACCGGGCTCGTCGAAAAGGACAGCTGCCACTTTGGGCAGGGTCAGGTCAGCCTGCGACAAATTCCCTCGCGCTGCAGGCTCTGCACTACCTGCTCTGATGCAGCAGCATGATCCACACGGAGCACTTCACCCGCACGTTTTTTTCCCCCCATTCCACTCGTGGCGCACTTTACCGAATCAGACCCGAGCCAGCGTGGCAGCAGCGGATGTACATAGCGTCCAAGTCCACCTGACAGATGCTTGTCACGATGAATGTTTCTACCAATGTTTCTACCACCTGGCTGCAGACCTGGCTAGGCTAAGATAGCACTGCAAGGAACACTTCTCTGTTCCTGTCTTCTGAACAGAATGAGGACTGCCCGCGGCATGACCAGTGCCTCCTGGATTCGAGAGCCTTGCTCTTGGATAGCCAAGGAGAGCCAACACTCCTGAAGGTTCAGAGAATCTCAGCACGGATGACGTGGCCTATCTAGATTATGCTATATGATATAACATATGTCTTGCATGGAATATAATATGTCTTATGTCTATAAAATCATAACGCAGCTGATAGGAATTATTGGCGCCCCGGCCTGATTCCCAGAACGTCCGGACGTAAACGGGTCACAGCAGAACTCCCAACTGCAGGGCA
This sequence comes from Symbiodinium necroappetens, assembly GCA_905231915.1. Taxonomy (NCBI): domain Eukaryota; class Dinophyceae; order Suessiales; family Symbiodiniaceae; genus Symbiodinium; species Symbiodinium necroappetens. The sequence continues at coordinate 8,376 of CAJNJA010033864.1, forward strand.
AGCACAATTAGGATTTCGGGGGTAAGAATTGAGTTTAGGGTTTAGGGATTAGGATTTAGGAGGTTGTATGGCATCTACAGTGAAAGTCGGCGTTCGAGTGAACATTTCAAGTCCCACGGACTCAGCGTTTGGGCGCGCAGTGAACCCCCAGCCTCCGACCACTGCCTGGTTCGAAGCAGCTGGGGTCCTCGCAGCCCAGCAGATTGGTTGAATAACTCGGAAAGTATAGTGGAGGATGGTATGGCATGGCTGGTGTAGAACATACAGTATAGTATACCTGTAGTATGGCATGGTAGACCAGAGTGCCGGGATTGAGGACGAAAACTCAAGTCCAGGATTGCGGGGCAAATATGATCTAACCTGACGGCCGGCCGTGTTGCGGGGATGGTCCACCGCCAAATCTTTCGGGTGTCCGATTGATCCCATTCGGGCCGGTGGTCAGCCCAAATAACGTCAACTCCTTCGGAGCTTGCATCGACCTAATTCGCTTGCCGTGTCTGTACACTGAAGCCATCTCTTGCAGCCTCAACCGGAAAGCGGAGTAGAATGCAACAGCAACCTTATGCTGACCAAAACTCCAAGTCTCTGGTCTCTGGGAAGAGGGACACAAATGCGGGAAAATAAGTGTCTGGACCCCTGCCCCGTAAATGAGAGCCTGCGCCATTGCGTAGCAGTGAGCTGTCAGCTACACACACCTCACATGCAAATTCTCGCCGAATTCTGGGTCTAAGAGTCTGTGAGGCTGTGGCAAGCGCAGGTGGCTTGTTCGAGAGCAGCCTTCATCTGTTGTGAATCGAGGCCACACCGGTACATGAACGGGTGTGGCAGGTACTGCGTGCGCCGTTCCGATGCAGACTTGGATCATTAATTATGAATCATAGTCTGACTGCTAATTATCCATCTTGTCGTTGCTAGCTGGCAGTCACCTAGATACGGTCCCCGCCCACTTGTCGCCCGCAGGGCATGGGAAAACAAGTTACAGTTGAACCAAAATCACGCCGACGAAGTATAGACACCACAGTTGCCAAAGTCCCGCAGCTGCACCTTGCACTGACTGTCGACCCAACCTGACCTCCCCTCCACCGTCTGATCTGAGCACTCCTATGAAACTCTCAATTCAGAAAATCTGCTAGATCGCCAAGTGGCTGATTGCATCCAGAGGGCGTGCCGGAGCCTTATCTCTGCGACTCTCGAACCGAAGGCAGAGAGTTAGCAGCTACTACCGATACTGTTCCGGCCAGAAAGCAGGTGAGCTGGAGGCAGCGCCAGCCACCTTGAGGGACATGGCTGCTGGGCTAACAGCTTCTTGCCATCTCACTGCAATAGTGTCAACCCAGCCTGTCGCATTTTGTTCTGCATCTCCCAGGAAACTGTCGTTCCCTCAGCTTCAGTGATACTTCGAGACAGCTAGTGTTACTTTCAGGCGTGTGGCCTGGCACTGCATCTGACGGCAGCATGACGCTGACTCATAAGGAGAGAATCATAGCCGCAGGGAAACTCCTAATACTAATGCCATTAGTAATAAAACAAACAAAGCTACCTCAAAGGCTGGTTAGCCGAGCATCCACCACCTCGAAGGTTAAGTTGCCAAACTCACCAGCACGCACTGCCTGCAAACTCCCAAAGATGGCATCTAGCATAATGCAAATACTCTCTCTCTCTCTCTCTCTATATATATATATATAGAGAGAGAGTGAGAGAGTGCAGACTATATTATAGTATATTATTATCTTACCAATTTCTTACCAATTCCCAACAGATGCTGCGAAAGAGCGAACCTGCCGCCCCCAGAGTCATTCACGGGCCTCGTTGAGCTCTTTCGTAGTCTGGTCGGCAACTTCTGCCATCCTCCGGTCTGTCGTTCGGAGATCTGGAGATCTATCGAGTCCCTAGCGGAGGTACGGTGTCCCCTTCTGCATGTGGACCAGAGATCAGCGGAAAGATCAGAAGATGATTCAACAATGCCGTGAACATACCGAGGCTGATGCCTCCAGTGTGGTATCGCACTACACCAACTGACGCACGGCGATGAGTGTGCAAACGGTGATGGAAGACAAGTGTAATGGCAGAGAGCTGGCATAGCGATCAGAAATGATAGTAATAACATGTCCACACATCATGCCGGAGTGCACCGATGGTGTATCAGATCAATGTCAGCATGATGTCCTGTGGGTAATGTGCTCGTGTCTTCTCATGGAAAGATTCTCTGGTGGGATTGACATGCTACTGCGATTTCATGATAACTAAGGATCGCCTGTCTTGCAGGCACATGATGTTTTCGAAATGTCACATAGTACTTTAAACACGTGAGCCTGAAGCAGGAGCAGTGTCCTTTGACACGAGCTTAGCTACAGTTACAACAGCAGCAGCATCCTCGTCTCCTCTGTGCTATGTCCGCTAGGCTACGTCGTCATTGTCCAAGCCCTCACCGTCATCTTCATGATCCTCACCAGAATCACCAGCATCCTTATCATCCATATCATCAGGACGATGAATGACACCACGGGAAGCAGCACTGGATTTGCAGAAAGATCCGCCTTTGCCCGATGTCCGCCTCGGTCTTCACGAAGTCAGCCTTGCTTGCTTGTCATGCTTGTCAAGCTCGGTCTCGGCATATAGTAATATAGGAAGCTTAGACATGCCGGGTCGAAGACAGTCAAAGGATAATCTAGGATACAAGAACGAATGCAGAGACAAACGATGTCCACATCATGGGAGGTCAAACCAAAGAACGTCAGCATCACAGGGACGAACAGAGACTTTCGGACTCTTCGGTTCGAAATCCCAAAGCCCGAGCGATGCACAGCGACACGACTCTCTGCTGCATCCCTTCGCATCGTGAAAATGCCGGGGCAAAAGCCGGAAGTTGGATTTGGTAGTGGAAGTTGGAACTGCCTCTATCCGCTCTGAGGCGGACGTTCTGCGGAGGGATGCCTGGTCAAGGGCCCAAGTCTAAAGCAGACATGAAGTCCAGCATACTTTGTGGTGAAAGTTTAGAGGCCGGAGGGTATGTGACGATAGGCGTCTAAGTCTAGAGTTTTCAGACAATGAAGCTTGTTTTGTCGGACTGGGCCTAAGCGACTGCTCGCAGACTGCAGAGACGCTTGCAGCAAGTGCCAGACTTCCGGGATTGTCACCACAAGACTCAGGTTGCCAGAGGTGAGCTCCTTGGCGGAGCAAAGCTACTACATCCAAGTGCAGTGGAAAAAAACAAGTTCCCAGCAGAGGACACCTTTAGAGACAAAGTCTGTCAGTAGGAGCAGGATGCAGTTGGGGGGTTAAACATCCGAGCACTACACTCTAAAAGCAGAGCCGTTCATGGGCATGAGATTGATCACTGAGTTAGAGCAGCATTTTCGCCGCACTTGGCATACTCGGGTTCACAGCCCAGGCTCCACGGTGATGTCGCCCGCCAGAACTCTGCCCGAGGCCTCCGGCTCGACCTCGCTCCTGAAAGGGCCCAGGCAGGTCGAGATGTCACAGGGCTCGTAGAGCACGCCACATACCATGATGATGATGGTGATGGTGATGGTGATGGTGATGATGATGATTGTGATGGTGATGTTATCTATAGTCGCAGTTGCAGAATCGCCCGAGCACTAGGCACTGGAACCAGCGCAGCAAGAAGGACTATGGCACAACCGCCACCACAAACAACAACATGAACAAGCACAAAGAGAAACCTATAGCATGAACAACAGTGCCGATGCCGGCTCTGGCACTACCGCCACGAACTGTGGTACTGCCACCACCGCCAAACACAGTAGCAGCAGCAGCAGCAGCAGCAGCAGAAGCAGGAGGAAGAGGAGGAGGAAGCAGCAGCAGCAGCAGCAGCAGCACCAGTCGTGGTCGTAGTGGTAGTGGCAGTGGCAGTGGCAGTAGCAGCAGCAAGAGTAGTAGCATGAGGAGTAGTAGTTGTAAGAGGACTAGTAGGAGGAGTCGGAGGTAGGAGTATCCAAGAAGCCACGAGGAACTGTTCGGAAGCTCGACATAGCAATGATGAGAGCTCCTTGCACCAGCATGCAGGGACGCCTGCCTCACATCATCTGCAGAGCCGTCTTGGGCAGATGTGGTGGAAGTCGTGGTTTCCGGAGGACAAGTGTACAGCCTGGGAGCTGGACAGAGCGTAAAGTTGTCAGTGGCAGACGGGCAGGCCGTCCCGTCTGGACAGCACTGATTGCCAGCACAGGTCTCAAGGCACTGTCGATCCGCACAACAGGGGACGACATCTCCAGTTTGGCAGGACCACGCCGTTGTGGTGGTGAGTTTTGTGGTTGTGGTGATGGTGGAATGCCCCATTTCAGACTCTGCAGCAAGCTCCGAAGCTGTCCACGATTGCTCCGGTGCTTCAGGACAGAGCGTAATGATGTATCCTGCGGACACTTGGGGGAGATAAAGATGCACTCTGTAAAGGGTTTATGGGGTTTAGGGTTGAGGGCCCTAAACCCCGAATCCTAAACCCAACCGACAAGCGTACCACTTTCTGCATGGGACGTGCTCGGAAGCTCCTGCATCATTGGCCTTGAGCTGGCATCCAACAGTCTCCCCGTACCAAGCGCAGAGAGGTTGCGGACAAGCCTCTTCCTAAGGTTCTGTGGCGCAGGTCGCAAACTTCAGGCTTATAGCAAGGTGCATCAGATGTTAGGTTTTGCAGACCGGTCTGACATTCAAAGTCTCACCGAGCATCTTTCACGTGCGTTCCGCAAGCAGCCTCAGCTCTTCACATGCCCTGTCTCTGAAACCTAGGACTGCTCGCAATTTAGGCGGCTGTCGAAAACTAGATGTGAGGGTGCATGAAAACCCCCCACCCATTTGCTTGACCCTTAACATGGTTATCGTTTTATCTTACTCTTGCGTCTCGAACAGTAGTCAGACTGCTTGAAGTTCAAGCCCCAATCCTATTGAAACAGAAAATTCAATAGTGGTGGGACTCCCCATTTTGGATCTGTCAGGCGAGCAGCAAGAGATTCGTTTTGTCGACTGTCTGCATTCTGGCAAGTAAAGGTCGAGGACTCATCGTCGTATGCAAACCTTGGTGCAGGGTTTGGGTTTCTGAGCGGGGTTCAGGGTTTGGGCCTCTGAATGTAGGATTACACCTAAACCCTATAGCCTAAACCCACAGAGTTTGGCGGTTCAGGGGTTCGGATTTGGACTGTCGGGCCGCTTAGGGCTGCGTGCGCAGGGCAAACCAGTGATGTAGGCTTTGGGGATTGAGGGTTTAGGGACATATCTAAACAAAGCAGCGGCAGTGCGAGTTGTGCCAGGTTACGTGTATGCCGTGGGACAGCCGCGTTTGAGTATCTCATAATACGGAAGTGCGTGCTGCTGCCAAGTGGTACTGGTGCCCCTGCAGCCATGAGCTTTCGGGACGGGTATGTCTAGAATCTCGGCCCAATTCGCACAGCCACAACAGCCATCGTCGTGAGACCCCTCAGAGTAGCAGGTGGTGATCCATGGCTCGTGCCCAGCACAAGCGAACATCGAGTGATGGGACGGACAATCAATCCAACCCTCAAAAGGCACTGGACTGACATAAGTGTTGCCACTCCAGACGCAGAGTTGATAGGCAGACCACAATCCAATCTGATGGCCACACTCCATCCGGATCTCTTCTGTCGGTTGGTACTGCTTCGTCGTGGGGTTAAACACCCGAACACCCACTTGCCCGCAGACCAGACCACCGGGGCAGTCGTCGTCCGAAAAGCAGCTGGTACCGCTTCCATCCACTTGCCGAAGAAGCGGGCCCAGATCTTGACCAGGAGTCGAAGGCTCGAAGCTCCAGGAACACGAGCCTTGCATTGCTGGGTTTAGGGCCTTTGCTTCCCATTCAATTCAACTACTGTTGTCGTTTTGATTAATTATTGTTTCAGGCGTCTCCTTTTTTCTTGTAATTACTTTTTCTGTTAGCACTATTTAATGTTCATATTATCAATATTACTGATACTATTATTATACATATAGCTATGAATTATTATGATTATTACTTATTGTTACTATTGTTATTGCTAGTGCTATTGATATTACTGCTTTGCTATTGCTATGGCTATTGGTATTATCATTGCTACTACTTTTGCTTTCGCTATTACGGTTGCTATGATAGTCACTGATAGTGACTCTGTCTAGGACTATGACTATTACTATAATGATGACTGCTTTGTTTATTACTACTGTTACTATTCCTATCGTTGTTACACGCAGAGTAATCAGCATACTTACCATTACTACAACTATTATTCCTACTACTAGTCTCATTACCACTGCCAAGACTGCTACTGTTCTTCTTTTTCATACTACTACTTATCATCATTATTGGAATCATCATCACTTCGACTAGCTGTATATAAAAGCAATAAAATATACTGTGATATAATATAGTACAAAATAATATAACATAATATAATAAAACATAGCGTAACATAATATGATATAATATGATATAATATAACTTAGTATAATATAATATAATATAATATAATATAATATAATATAATATAATATAATATAATATAATATAATATAGTATAATATAGTATGCTATAGTATAAAATAATACAGTGTAATATAAATATAACATAATATTGTATAATACAGTATAGTATAATGTAGTATGGTATAATGAAATACAATACAATATAATATAATACAATATCATAGAGTATAATACAATATCATATAATATAATATGATATAAGATAATATAATATTTATATAATTATATAATATAATATTACATTACATTACACTGCATTGCATTGCATACATACATACATACATACATACATACATACATACATACATACATACATACATACACACACTATTTTTGTGCTAAGCGAGGAAAGAGCCCAGGCACTCAGGCGGGGGTCCGGCTGATGGAAGGCACCAGCACTCCCACAGTGATAGCCCTCGAAGCTGCCAGAGGCTTCCTCCGTCGTCTGCGTGAAGGCGGAATTTGGCTTCCTAGCCAAAGGTTTATGTAAGGTTCAGGAGTGGCTTAGGGGTTTCGGGTTTCGTCAGGAATTCAGGTTGGGAGTTACATGGTTTGGCAGCGCAATAGGCAGCTTGGGTAACGATTTTGTCCCCTGCAGCCAGGCAGCATCTCAATTCCAATGTTGAAGCCGTTGATGATGGAGACATCGTAGTAATCTGGGCCGAATGGGACAAAAGTAAACTCGATGGCGGTAGCCACGCCATTGAGCCCTTGATAGGACGGGCAGAAGTCCTTGTTGTTGCAGAAGGCAGATGGGATCAATCCGCCATCCTGAGTGTGGTTCGGGTAGAACTCGATCTTCCCGCTCCATTCGGCAAAGATCCCGTTGCCTGAGGACAGTTGAGCCGTGATGTTCCGGGCTTCAGCTCCCGCGACTGACTACTGACTACTGCTCGTACTAACGACCCATCACTCTTGGCCTTCCCTCGGCAACTTCATAAACTACTCTCAGTTGCCGCTGCTGCCGCTTCTACTGTTCCTGCCACAACCTGCAACTAAACCCGCACGCGAACTCCGGCAGCAACCATCAATCCCATGACCGTAGCTTGGACGTGGGTCTGCCCCGTTTGCAGCCGCAGCCCGCCTTGCTGAACCGCCTCGTTAGGCGTGTGCATGACCAGTGTCTCACCAGGAGCTATCGTCCAGTCTTCTCCTGCTCCGTAGTAGGAAGCTGCCCGTCTGGAAGAATCAATTGCCGTGTTGCTCTAAACATTGTATCGCGGGTGGATTGTGTAGGTCAGTCACGAGCAAGTACGCACACATTAAGCTAGCAGAAGTCGACAGCATAGTGCACAAAAGAGTTCTCCTGGCTGATGTAGATCGAAGTAGCATTGTGCCGTCTTCGGATTGCAAGTCATGCCACCCGGGCAGCCTCAGTGACAACCAAAACCAGAGCTCCGCGTTTCTACAAGTGTGAACGCGAGGCTTCTATCTTCGCTTTGGTCAGATCTTACTGAGCTTTCACGCATTCAATCGTGGCTTTGGCATGTGCGGATCGAACTTCGTATCGAGCAATGGCTTACACTTTTTGTAATCACTCTGCATCCAGGTTGCCACTGCCGCACGGGATCTCAGAATTGCCTCCAGTAGGAGCGATGACCTTAGCGTCTTAGAGGCACGACATGTCCAGCGATGAATGCTTCTACTCAAGCTGCTGCCTGGAATGAACTGGGATGGGAATCGTGCAGGAGGAGCATTCAGGGACGTAAGGCGGACTTTCAGGTGTCTACGTTCGCCAGACTGCATCCAGACTACAACTTAGGTGGAGTACAACCCTGAGAACCGGGAAGTAAGGTGGGCACCATCGGGCGGCTACATCGGTTGACGATGTCCAGCCGACGGCCACCAGTGGTTGCTGCAGCTCCAGCCTCAACCATGAATGCCGAAACTGATTGGATCTGCCTGGAAGCAGTTCAGCTTGTAGGAGTTTAGCATAGGCTATCCATACCCCAGTATGTGTTCGCAAAAGATCATATACTTGGTTGTGTTGTGCTCTAAGTTGTATGCTATTGGACTAGATCATAAATATTGTCTGGCACCTACAGTCTACTCCATGTCATGGTTAAGATGTCCTGCCATACCATAATTGTTAGGTCTCCGTAATCGACCGCTTAGTCTGATGGCAAGGCACCTCATGGAGGCGCAGCGCCAGGCAGCATGCGATCACAAAAGAGTGCATGGAGCGTTGCGCGGGACTTTCGAATACTTGTATTCTGTACACAGGGCGACCTGGTGAAGTGAAGACTCTAGACTTTTGGTCTCATCTCATGTTTGGCACTAAATTCGGCTCGAAGCTTGATTAGTTGAGCCACACCCGGTCGGTACGCTCAGATGTGCCCCTGCAGTAACTTGCTCGCAGGATGCAGTCGCGAACAAAAGCATGAGTCATACCCTAAATCCAAAGCCCTAAACCCATGCTCCGGGGTTTGGGATGTACCTGTGCCGGCCTTCCGACTTCCCGCCCACCGGCATCACTTTCAGTCGCAGACAACTCGGCCACCACCCGACCAGCTACCAGCACCTGTCCTGCGTTTCGGGCTTCGGGGCCACGTGCATTGAGATGCCGCCCTTGAGGCCATGCCTCAAGTGCAGCCGAATATGCAAAGCGGCAAAGCTGATCTCACAAGCCAGCATGGCTCTTGGGCTCAGGCAGGGAGGATAGCGTGGCATCGTCGGGAAGAAGTAAGACGTCCTCGAGTGGCCGGGCATTCAAGCTCAAGGGCCCGGAGGCCCGAGGTAGCACTCGGGCGCTTGAGGCCAGCAGCATCCACCAGTAGCAATCAACAGACGTTGGAGACAGCGCCGTCATCGCAAGCCGCTGTCCTTGACGCGCGATGGTCGCGGCCTGGAGGGGGTTTTGCCGCAGAAGCTGCATCAGTGGCTGCACGTTGGCCCAGTTCTTCTCCACCGGCACATAATGAACTCCAGGAGCTAAAAGCCGGCTCCACCACTCCAGGAAGCGAGGCTCTTGGGCTAAAACCACGGAGCCGCAAAGCAGCTGGTACTTGATGCGTGAGGAGTAGGTGGTACCAGCTAGGAAGGCGAGATACCGGTGCTTGCACTGCTCCAGCAAGCCCACGCAGCCCTGCACCTCGTTCTGGCCAGTGGAGGACACGGCTTTCCTGGATGCAGTCCAAGCTAAAACCAAGAAAAAACTCCTGAAATTACAATCCTTCACAAGTGCAGCCCAGACCGAACATCATCAGTATGTGCACACCAGCTGCCAAGATATGAACTTCGCATCGGAGTTTTCGACAGCTGTGATCTGCTCCAAGGCCACGGAACGAGCACCTTGATCCTGGTCTAGACATGATATGCGGTCCGAGACCTCCCGCAAGACGGGGGCGGGAAGAGCAACCTTACCTGTAGCCGAAAAGAGCTATCTACCGCTTTTTAGATGCTTTTGGGGAGGGTTCCTTATTATGGTTTCAATCTATAGTTCCTTAAAAAGGTAGGTCTTTTGGGCCACAGGAATTTCGGCGAACCGGACAGCGAATTGCGCACTGGACGAACAAAAACCGGATCTTTCGCTCGGAGCTAACTCCAATTGTGTAGCTATGCCTGTGGCCATGTAAGTTTGACACCTAGAGATGGATGAATGTATATAGAGATAAATGACTTTATGGCTACGTATGTATACAGCTATGCAGGCATGCACGCATGTACACATGTATTTATGTATGTATGTAGGTAGGTAGGTAGGCAGGCAGGCAGGCAGGCAAGTAGGTACTTCTATTTCTATATCTATATCTGTTTGTATACACTACTTGTATACACATATATACATTTATATATTTATTGATTCATTTATCTATTTACATGTTCGTGTGAGCATATGTTTTAAGTCTGAGACTTTTTGCCATAACCCAAAGCCCAAAACCCAAAAGCCCAAAACGGCAACGCTGGGGTCCTCCACCGGAGCGCCTCGCCAGAAAAGGGTGTCACTCCGGTTCTGCCACCTTTTGGGTTGAGGGTTTTTGGGCTTAGGGTTTAGGGTGTGGGNNGGGGGGGGGGGGGGGGGGTTGAGGGTCGCTAAACCCTAAACCATATAGGGTGTACAGGGTCAAGGCAGCCTAGCAGGTTTCTCACACCGCGAAATACTAAACCAAAAGCCCAGGAGGGATTCTTTGGCTCAGCTACTTGGGGTCCTTGAGATCTGAATCTAACCTGCCTAGGTTTTTGCTGTTTAAGCTGCTGTTTCGGGTCTCTGAATGCGTAAGGTCCAGGGTGCTTACTGGTAGCTGTTTGGATCATGTTCGCCGGCGCCAGATTAGAATTCGGCTTCAGGCGAAGGGTGGATCAGATATACAGTATATACATGTGCATGCATATATATAATATATATATATATATGAACATACTAACATACATATGTATATATGTAAATTATTGAATATTATTTGTATTTCTATACATACATGATACGTATACAGATATGCAGATAGATCGCATGTCTTCGACCTGGCCATAAATGCTGCAGGCGACGTCTGCTAATCACTGCAACAACATCCAGATGGCAGGATTCTGTCTTGCACTACCATCCGCAAGGGGTTATGTTCACTGCCTCATATAACAGCAATATACTTCTTCCGGAATATCCCACCTTGCCCTCACCCCCCAGTGCTGGCGGAACTCGCGAAACAGCTGGTCGTAGTTGTGGGAAATCTCGTTCTCAGACGACGGGCACATGCTCTCTGGCCAGGAGTAGAATGTGAAGTCTGGGTAGAGTACACCAGCAGGGGCTTCCTTCTTGTGTGTGATGACAAAAAACGGGAGGTCGATGTTCTGCAGCTCGCCATCTGTAAGATCAATCGTTACCTCGACATCCGGAAGGTTGTCAAATCTTGAAATCACTCGATAAATCGCATGCAGCGTGCTACGATGACGACTTTGGTATCCCGGGAACATGTCGAGGACATAGGCTGCACCGTTGACGATTCTCAGCCGAATGCATGCCTTCTGCCGCCTTGCGCAGAATCCATCGTAAAATGCCAAGTGCCGTTCATCCAGAACTTTATAAGGCTCCAAGTCTCGGTAGATCTGTGCGTAAAATTCCGGAACTTCGATGCGCGCGCAAGTCTCGGGCGGTTGTAGCGGCCGCAGAGAGAGCGAAACTGGCAGCAGAAGGCAGATCCAGCTGCATGCAGCAGGCACTCGCTGCAGAAGCATGGACGGTCTTCCGTCATGGGCACTTCCGTCGCTTGCAGCGGCTCACTGCTACTTTGGCCTGTCTTGCCAGGCACAGGCTAGACGATGTCTCTGCGATCTTGCGACTGCATGGACAACTGCACCCTGCCTGAACTACCAGGGTTTGTAGCAAATTCAGAAACTGCTCAGTCTATGGTTCCAGCTAATCGCAACTTCATTGCCGTGCGTCGTCTGGCCTTGGTAAAGGACGTTCCGAGGGTGCTCAAAGCAAAGACTCGTCGCAGATCCAGACCGAGGAAACCCAAAGCCGACAAGATTTAACGGCAGGTCCACAGCCCCCTCAAGTTCCAGCAGATCAGAAACTTGAAGCCTGGGCTTAAACACCCTAAACATCCCTAAACCCCAAACCCTAAACCCCCAACAACAAGAATCACTGACGATGCCAGGGAGAGCACTGCATTGGCCTGCAGTCGCCGGGCAAGCACTCCGTCCGTCACGACTTCTACCCGCATCCTCCGTGGCTGAAGAAGATCGGAAGCGTTTAGGGTTTAGGAGGCTTTCGCTGCACATGGCTTGGGAAGATCTCTTCTGTTGCCAAAACACTTCTGCTGCGCTGGCTGCTCCCGCCGCAGCTCTTTGAACGATTGCTGCATCTGTGGGCTGCGATTATATTCCACTTCGCATACATCTCCAGTTCTTTCACTCCCATAAACAACAAGCAACCAAGCATACAAATGGATAAACGGAAGCAAAAACGCTGGCTCAACCATATACCGGCACGGCCTGGAGGGGTCCACACAGCTGTCATACCGCGTGCGGAAGCCTTGGGTGAACGAAGAACGTGGGCTGAAAAGAGTTAAGAAGAGACGAGACTCTGGTGACTTGCGCTATGGTTGGTCCGGGCAACTTACATGAATTTCGATGGATGGATATCCAAAATCAAAACTTCATAAACCCTAATTGCCTTGTCGCACATGTCTTTGAAATACTTGCTACTTCCATAAGCAAAGCTGAGAACTGGGCCGACCGACCGACCGACCTGATCTTGCACCGGCGGGAGGTTTATGCTTGGTTTCCCGTTTCGCGTTCCAGTAGAGGGAAGAAGTCGGGGTACCGGAAAAGGTGCTGAATGAGAACAACAGCATGCCTCTCAGATTCTTAGCATGGTACTGATCCTCGATTATGCTAACACGTATGACCGTTCAGGTCATGGCGATTGTCAATGCTCTGGCTCTGGTTCTTGCTCTTGCTATTGCTACTCTTCGTGTTGTTGTGCTATGACGTACCTTAAGTTGCGAAAATGCCCGACGGCATTGACACATGTATGGCCGATCATGGCAACAATCATCGTGACAAATTTATTATTCACTGCTTTCTGGTGAGTGGCTTCGATGCCCTTCAAGACTCAACCAAAACTCTTAGGCCGTGGAGCACAGCACCCCGAAGGCAGTGGCAATCCTAACACGGCCATCAGCCGGCCATCTTCTCTGTACGCTGCGGTGCGGAACTGTCTGGTCTTGTTCTTTCGAACTACCTTCAGCTATGCGAAGGGTGGTGCCAGCAGCTCTCTCTTTGACTGAAAAATCTCAGCCATCGAGCTGAACAAACCGCCGCAAAAGGGCCTGACGTGCTGTCAGATGGTGCAGGAAGCAGCATCCGACACAGACAGCTACTGCCTGAGTGCGACAAATTCTGCAAATGACCTTGCACTTGCATCCCCAGGCCGTCGATTGGTGGAGGTTCTGTCGGACTCTTTCTACATAACAGATTCCAGCATCCGTCAGAAGTTGTCTCACGAGAATGTGCCACAACATGCAAAGGTCTGGAACGTCCCCAGCGCCGGCACGAAGGAAACAGATGCGCAGGACGCGCCAAGCGGGTGCCCCACAGAATGCCACTTTCGCAAGCTGCAACAGTCTTACAATGCTCACCAGTCTATGTAAGGAGTCTTCAGTTCAAAGCATGGTGCATTTTTGCCAAGGCTGCAAAAGCTGATGCGAGTGATGGCTGCTTGCTGTGCCGCAACTTCGTTCAACGACCTCAAAAAGACCTCAAGATTGATGGACATCCGTAAACAAACAGAGAGCAAGAGAGTGAACGACAAAGGTAGATAGACAGCTAAAACATATGTCCAATGTATGTACATACACACACACACACATGGAAATGAACACAGACCCAGCAGAAACCGCGTAAATACGCCACAACAAGAAATGCTGCCCTCCGAGCTGCTAAACAACCATCAAACTGCAGGTGTCCTCTGGAATAGCGGGGTCTCCATCATTTCTCTTCTACTATATTGCGTTATATTCGAGTCGAATATTCCGTTTATGCGACTATGTTCTTCATATTATGTGATGAGTTTGCGGTACAGTAGTATACAATACGACAACATCGTGCATTGTATTTTGTTGTAGTGTAGTATACTGTATAGTATTGCATCGTATTGTAATATAGATAGCATCATATGACGTGGTATCGTTCTATGATGTATGGGTTCGGGGGTCAAACTTTCCCGCTGCGATGTATGATGTTACTATAACATAACATAGCAGTCTCATCTAATGTCATACTATGTTATTGTCCGAAACTGGCATCGAGGGCAGATGTGAAAGGCCGCTTGTACATTCCGACAAACCGGCCAGGTTCCGTGGTACGGGTTATAAACCCATGCTCGATAGGTCCATCGTATCTCTCCAGGACTTCTCAAGCGTCGCCACAATCAACCCAGGGCTCGTGTCCGGTCGACAGTCGAACAGTCGAAAGCTTGAGCCGCTTCACAGCGATTTGTTAATTAGTAGATATGTATGTATGTATGTATGTATGTACGTATGTATGTATGTATGTATGTACGTATGTATGTATGTATGTATGTATGTATGTATGTATAGGTATATGTACATATATATATATACATACATATATATATATATAAATGTGTGTGTGTGTAGGTCAATATAGCCTACGGATTCCTGCGCACCAGCCATCACCAGTGCACCGACCGCACATAAGCAACAAAGGATGACTCTCCGAACCATTGCAAAGAGGCCAGACGGGCCGGGTTTTCAGCAGCTGTGGTCGGCGTCGGTTCCTCAGGCAGCGGTTTAGGGCTCAGGGTTTAAGGTTTAGGGTCGGGTAGAGTGTATGTCTTGTCTGTGGAGAAGAAACAGGTTCGACAGCAAACTTCGTCGTCACACTGCTAAGAAACTCCTCCTGGTTCTTTGGCGGGGCCCAAATTGAGATAGGGATAGAGTTTATCAAGGCACCAGCAATGCAGCAAATTGCTGACAAGCCGCATTCTGAGGCTTTGCCGCCGCCTGCACGAACACAACAATCATCAAGCCTTTCCTGAGCCAGCATCTTGAAATTCATAAGAGGACAAGAGGGCGTCCTACCTAGGTCCGCCTGGAGTCGATGAACTTACGATGTGGCCAGCCAGGATCAATGAAAATTGAACTGGCTTCGTCATTCTCAGCATCAGTTCTGATAACGCTTTATCCAGCAGCCGCAATCATGACCGCGTCTTCAACAACCCCCAATGACAAGTGAAGACACGTTCCGGTTACCAAGCCCAAGCCCCGCCGCCAAACTTCCTGCGTTCCACCGGCCTGGAGTGGGAGCCGTCTGAGATGTCTTCCCCGCGCAGGGGCCCAAGGAGGGGAGGAACAAGAACTCCTGCAGGAGCATGGCTCTGGGGTCCTGAACCTACTGTAGGCTTTAGGTCCTTTAGTTCTGGAAGTCCTGGGCAATGACCTTCAAACCCTTAAACACACCAAACCTAGAACCCAACGAAACCCCGAAACCCCAACCCAAAACTATCACTGAGGGGCACCTCCACGTGAACGTGCCATGCGAGACCCCCGGCCGAGCGCTTTGCGGCGGCCTGCGGTGGTAAGTAGGTACGATTGTAATCCTCAGGCTTTAGGGTTTAGAGTTTAGGATGTTGGGTTTAGGAGCTCAGGATTTAGGGTTTAAGGGTTTGGGGGTTAGGNNCCGGGGGGGGGGGGGGCACCAGCCGGGGAGAAGTAAGCAAGCTCAATTAGGTCATTCTTGTTAGAGAGCTCGATCTGACTCTGAGGATTGGGGGCTGCCGGTGTGCGCAGGACTCGTCCAGAACCACCACGGACCCAAACCATCCTAAAGTAGCTGAACCCTGCACACCCAGCAGCCATGTAACCCCTAAGCCGCTGCATCCCGACTTCAGTGTTAGGCTCTGAAACAAGCGGCATCACAGCTTTACCGTATACTTCTTCCTGACCCTCGACATGGGAGTGGCCTTAGCTGCCTCTGCAAGGCCCGGAGGGCCGCAAATGAAGACCATGGCCTCTGATTCTGCCATAGATACTGAGAGCTTCAGGGTTTAGGGCTTAGGGGAAAGCTTTGGAGCACAGACATACTTTGATGGGATCAATGAAACTGAGCAACGTCTGCCGTGCGATCTGACATCCAAAAGTTTTAACGGGCTTGTTTGGCCGAGCGGCATGCTTGACGCCTGCCTTGACGTACTCCCCGCCTACCGACTCCAGCCATGCTCCGATATCCTGCGGAGTGTCTGATTGGAATACGAGGTAGTACAGTATAGTAGAATAGTATAGTATAGCATAGTATTGTATTGTATGCAAAGTATCGTAGAGTATAGTACAGTATATAGCTATAGTACAGTACATTGCAGTATAGTATGGATATATGTATATATATATATAAGAGCATGCATGCGTATCTACGAACGACAACAGCTAGAATTTTGCTCGACTGGGCCTTATACTGCTCGGCAACTCATGATCCACGTACATCGCTTCTACATGCATTGCACGCTCAGGAATTCAATCCGCCAGGGCTGAGCGTCCTCAGAACCATATTTGGCGTTCAGCGGCATGCCACTCCCTGAAGAAGACAAGACGCGCAACGCTTTCTGCAACCAAGGTAGTGAAAGCTCCGGTGCAACAGTGTCTGTGTGTGGGAAACTTGCGCAATTGAGACCTGCAGGCATCTGCAGGTAGACAACGTGGAATAGGCTCTGCTGCGGCGTCCCCAACCCGGGCAAAGCTAGCAAACTTCCTACGACGATCAGAACAGAGAAAGCTCGCTGCTGGCCTCCCTCTTGCGTACCAGCACCTGCCCAAGGCGAGCCGAATATTGCTAGTAGTCAATGCAACACTACAGAGAAGCACCAAGCAGCAGCATCTGCTCTTTCAAAGGCAGAGTAAGCCCAATACTTAGTTGGCCTAGCACCCCCAGTTCTAGAACCGTAAGCCTGAAACTCAACAGTCCTTGAGTCTCCACCCCAGAACCCTCAACTCCAAACCCCCAAAACCCTCTACGACCTGCTACGTAGGTGATACCTACTTTCAGAGCTACTCGCCTAGATCCTACCTGGCCCGACCTATACTACCCGCTACCTCGGGATTAGAGTTTATAATGGGCTCATATACCTACTTACCCTGAAGAGCCCGAACTGGCTGGGACCCCGGCCGTTCAGCCGGATGGCGCTGAGATCCGCATCCAGGTGTGGCTCCTGAGCACCGGGTCTACACTTGGCGTGGGACGTTGACGGTTTATCCATAAGGGGTTGCATGGTAGGAGGCTCGGAACAGCCTGTGCTAAAGGCTGGGGGGGTAGTGCGCTCGAGGTGTCACCAAACTCGCAGCAGCGTCATGTTTCCAGAATTCTAGGATGAGGTCCGAGTCAAGTTGCCAGAGATTCCACGTCTTCAGAAGGCTTTTGGGCCCCAAGGCCCTCAAACAGTCATATCATGTCATATCCCTATATACTATGGATTATAACTATTACAACCATAATTGCAATCACCCAACTTATACCCCCCGCTGATAACTACCTCCAACAGTAACATGCTTCTTGCTCTTGGCCCGGAGAACCCGCCAAGGCGCCAGGAGGGGAGCTGATTTGTTGAGCAACTCAAGGCTCCTCAGGGCCCAGTACCTCGGAAGGGTGCAGGGGGCTAGGATGTACATTGACATACATGTGTACATGTATATGTAGATGACAAGGAAAATTATGCATACATATTTAGATATACATATATATATATATATTATAAATTATATATATATACACATATAGATAGATAGATAGATAGATAGATAGATAGATAGATAGATAGGTTTACCAAAATTGGAGAGTTTCAATGAGTTGGGGAAGTCATGAGGGGCGACCTGTATTCTTACCCCGTTCTTTCCGACCCGGGCCTGTTTCTTTGTCTTGCGGAGCAGCCGGTGAGCGGGTGGTCAAAGCAGGGGTGTCCAAAACAGCGGGGTGGCCAAAAAAAACAAGGTCAGGGGTCCAACAAAAACAGGACATGCAGGCCAAATGGAACTTAGCATGTTCGATGTACTTTGGGCTCATGGCTTGGATGTTCGTGTCTTCCGAGACCTGCTAAGCTTCTATGGAGGCTACTTCTTGTGCCTGCTTAGGTGCCGGGGAAGCTTTGGTTTCGACTTTCACTAAGTCAGGTGCCTGAGGGTTTAGGATTAGGGTTTAAGTGTTTGGGGTCTAGGGTTTAGGGCTGAGGGTTTCGGGTAGATGCTTGAGGAAAGAGTATCAAGCCTTGTGGGGCCTATGCTTTGGCACCCAAACCACAGCTGCTCCTCTTGCTTCCAGGGAGCATGGCAACCTGAATCATGGGAGCGGCTTCGAGTGGAAGGGATAAGACTCAACAGGACCTTCGGACGGCTCCTCTTCGCCTGCCTACCACTTATTGGTGCTCTGAGCTCGATCTCACCGTCTTGCGGATCCTCCAGCTACACTGTGCCAGGCCTTTGTTCCGGAGGCTGCTTCTGCTGCGGCTTTGGCCAGCGAGAGACCAGGCGTAATTCCCACACCTAGTGAGGGAGGGGAGGGCCATCAATGCTGGAAACATCGGATTGCTGCGAAGATAAGCAGAAGCCTCGACCGGTTCGCCACATAACCAAGAGCTGTACGTCTGACAGACTCAAGCCCTCCATCCCGAATCCCGAAAGCTCTGCTAACTCGACTAATTCAGCAAGACAGCGCATCCGGGGCCTCCAAGCACAAATACGGTGCGCTCCATCCCCGGCGCTGGAACGGACGGCCGCCCATAGGGGCCCTCCCGATCAAAACGAGTCAGCAGTGGCTTCACTGACATGAGACCAGGCTGAAAAGTGCTGAAAAGAGCAGCGGTCCTGAACTGAAAACTACAAATTACAATCATCATCATCATCAGCAGCAGCAGCAGCAGCAGCGGCAGAGTGGATGTTTTTGTCTTGGTGGCGGCATCATTAGCATCATGATGGAGACTGCGTACCACCATCTTCATACTGTTACGGCAGTCGAGGTCGTTGCTGCGGGGGCAATGGTTGCTGAGCACCGAGGTCGGACGAGCGGGGGAGGGGGGGCGAAGCGAAGCGCGGAGGAGGCTTACTAGCTGCACGGGGCGACAGAACAGCCGCAAGTCATGACCAAAGCAAACCGAAATCCCACATTCCCGGCAGTCCTCCAGCTTCATGGGAGGAGGGGTTGCATCCTGGGGTTGCTTGTGCGGTTGTACAAGTCAGACTATAACTTGGCTAGGCTGGTCGGCTCTTGGTGTTGAGTAGTACAACCAACGTCCAAGCCGGAAGTAAACAAGAGCATTTCGATGGCCTTCTGTGTAGATATGTCACACGGGGGATTCGTGCTTGCATTGATTGCGCTTCGACAGTCATTGCTCTCTGCAGCCAACCTCGACCTGCGAAGCTTCATAAGCCTCGGGCAGGGCTGCACAGCTTCGCCATCTTTGATGTGAAGCCGCTCCTGTTGATCTTCATAAAGATCCTGCAGAAGGGGTGAAGAAGCTGAAAGCCAGGCTTCCAGGTGTGCATCTTGCCATCTTTAGTTTTCTGGAGACGTCGGAGGAATTTGTAAGTTGTAAGGCTTTGCCTTGGCACAGAGGCCTACGCAACACCCCACAATCAGGTGCTCTTTGCTTCGAATGTCCTGACTTCGTCGCTGGTCTCGCCCGGGACGAGGGTGAAAGGGTGAGGCACAGGCGAAGCCTTGCCCACTGCGAGGTGAGCCCACTGACCGGCTTTGAACTTGAAGTTGGGAACTGACCTCATGGGACTTTTGGGGGTTTACGGCTTTTGTATTCAGGTCTTTCGGGTGTCGGGTTTTGCGGTTGAGGTTTTCAGTTTTAGGGAGGGACCCCCACGACAGAGGACCGGGCTCCGATGCCCGCGCTTCTGAACCTTCATGAACTTAACATTGCGGCTTACGAGAGCTCAAGTGCCACCAAGGTGCATGGTCAGGAAGAGGTGCCTCATGCAGCATCAAGACGCAGGTCAAAAAGTCTAGATAGCCACGCGACCGATTCGACACACCTGCCAGCAAAACACACACATCGACCAAGCTATGAAGAACAAATCTAACCTGGCGCCAGTCATAGTGAACCGTGCTCCCGAGCAACGATTGCTTCAACACCTCTAGAATCTGGAAGCTTGTGTGCGCAAACATCGCAGAGAAAGTCCGGGAAAGGTGCTGACCACCACTCTCGTTGACAAGCTCCGCCGTCTTCACGGTTACCTTGCCATGTGCCGCCTCTGCAAGGAATCTCAGCAGCCACAAGGTCAAACACGAAAGTACAACAATGTCTTGGCTTGTAAGGCACGATGGGTCACAGGACTTTGAAATTTCGGGCCAATGCATTTCCTTTTTGTTGCTCTGGCCTTGGTGTAGACCTTCTGGACAATGAAAGCCAGCATGGCAACTCCGTTCCCGACGGCCACAGAAATGGAGGCGATGGTTTGGAAGCTGATCGCATGGTCGAACATATGGATGAGGGCAGCGATGTATCCCCACCTGGGTCGTTGTCTTCTGTCGTATTTCTGAATCGGTACCTCTAGAGCAACCAAAAAGTTTCCCAAAGTGCCACCCAGCCACAGGCTAATGAAGTGCAGAAGCTTGAACTTGTCATAGCTCACGAAAGGTGCCGGCACCACTCCAAGGATCATCAAGACAGCGGCTGGCATGCCAACAACCCAGAAGGCATTCCTTACTCGTCAAGGGCCTTGGCCTAGTGGCCTAGTATCATCCTTCGGTATAATTGTTTTGTGGCCGAGGTGCTGCTGAATATCTGAGCCCTTCTCCGCGATTGCCACTGCCCCATGCACCTGGGAACTTGGTTCCGCATGCCATGTTCCCGTTCAGGGGTCGAGCTTTGGTCCAGAAGGGTACGGTAAGGGGAGACTGTTGAGCTCAAGATGGCAGCCGAAGGGCAACACCCAGAATGAGGGTCAGCGTGCCGATCGTAGTGTGGATGCGCCAGGCAGCTTCACGGGTCATGCCCACAAGGTCGTGCACGCCACCCTTGAAGTAGGACCACCTTCACCAGATTCCAAACAACAAAAACGCCACAAAAGCGTTCCTCTAGCAAGTTTGCGGGTCGTCACAGCCGCAACTGAGCCACATGATCGTGAGCATGGCGGCAATGCCCGCGGCGATGCCAGTCGACCTCATGGCCTGTGCACGGAAAAATTGGAAGAAATGGGAATGCTAAACATCCTGCTGGTAGCTCTGCTGTGGCTACCAGTAGAACTTGGTAGTGGTGGTGGTGGTGGTAGTAGTAGTCGTCGTCGTCGTCGTAGTAGTAGTAGTAGTACTAGCAGTAGTAGTAGTAGTAGTAGCAGCAGGAGGAGGAGCAGTAGTAGTAGTAGTAGTAGTAGGCG
>CAJNJA010033875.1:0-29687 GCA_905231915.1 Symbiodinium necroappetens
GCTGCTGCTGCTGCTCTGCTTCTGCGGCGGCTACAAAAACATCAACATGAACATGAACATCAACATCAACATCAACATCAACATCAACATCAACAACAACAGCAGCAGCAACAACAACAACAACAATTTGCAATTGAACCCTGTGCGAGCGGACTCCCCCGCTTGGCAGGCAATTACCGCACTAAGCACTCACTAGTGAAACCGGTTGGAAGATCGAAGCTTGAAGCATGACTGAAATCTACAAGTTGCAACGCGCCTCCGGCGCCAAGACCAGTGGAAAGACCGGCATTTCCGGTTGTGGAAACGATCTCGAGGGCAGACGTCAAATACCGCGGTCCCGTCGACATCCAGGCCATGCTTGACTATGACTCCGGTCAAAATGCGGCCATCCCCAAACGTGACCGAGTCGTACAGGTATGCCAATCTGATCATATGTTCGAGGGGGGCCATGCGTTTGCCACCACTCTGATCAGCAGCGAGAAGGCCGTCATTGGTGGCTTGACGGCCTCCGAGCATTTCAGAATGTGGCAGAAACGAATCAAGATTCTGGCGAATCCTCCCTGGCGCCAATCTTGAAGGCTGAGCGGACAGGCACGACCTGGGCCGACACCATGACTGCCAGGGGCCAGGGGACGCGAACTCCCTCTTATCACGGGATTCTTCGGGCTTCTTGGCTCCCTGTTTCTACGTCTCTGGGACCAGGAAAACATGGTTGACATCCTTGAAACGGATGACAATATTGAAGTCGTGGCCTCCACCATCGAGTCCATCTACGATCAGACCTGCCGATCTTGCGGTCTTATCAACCACATCATTATCTTTCAGCCAGACAAGAACGGCAAGGTTGTTGCAAACTCCGCATCGATCACAAGCTCGGGGACACCAAAGCGAAGATGCTCTACCTCCGCCCGGACAAACGACAGTCCGAGGCAACGGAACCAGTCTCCGAAAAGAGGCAGAAAGATAAGTCCAGCGGGTCGCGGCGACAGTGGTCTAGCGAAAACTGGTGTGACCAGAAAGAATCATGGGCTACTGCCTCCTCGAACTCTTGGAACTGGAGCTGGCGCTGAGGCTGCCACAGGCCAACACCAGGGCCTCGGGCCGAACATGGTTTTAACAGCACTTCAGTGGCTCTGCTTACCCTGGTGCTTTTCTTGATTTCACATCAATCACTTCTCTTGCCTAGCAGGGCCTGGCAGCACACAATGCTGCAGTGCAAAAAATACTCGGAACTGCTGCATCTCAGAAAAGGACCTCACTCTGAACCAGTGTTTGGCGGTGCAACTAGTGCTATATTATAAGGCTCGTGCATCGTTTCTCCACACACGTACGGAGAACGTGCGGCAGTGATTCGTTGAGAGCTCAGACCGTGGTCCTGCTGTGTGGAGGTCTCTCAAACCTCTCATGTGCTCGTCGGTCCAACAGGATACGGGACAGCCGTCGCAGGCACACCTGCACGGTGGAGTTGGGGTGGGAGCCTCAAGTGCTCGACGGCTGAAAGAGTACGGGGCAGCACAGCACGGATCGGTCCCCACAGAGCAACAGCAACAACAACAACAACTACTACTACTACTACTATTTATTACTACTACTACTACTACTACTACTCTTTATTACTACTACTACTACTACTACTACTACTCTTTATTACTACTACTACTACTACTACTACTACTTCGTACTACGTACTACGTACTACGGACTACGTACTACGTACTACATACTACGTACTACGTACTACGTACTACGTACTACGTACTTCGTACTACGTACTACGTACTACGTACTACGTACTACGTACTACGTACTACGTACTACGTACTACGTACTACGTACTACGTACCACGTGCTACGTACCACGTACTACGTACTACGTACTACGTACTACGTACTACGTACTACGTACTACGTACTACGTACTACGTACTGCGTACTGCGTACTACGTACTACGTACTACGTACTACGTACTACGTACTACGTACTACTACTACTACTAGTACTAGTACTACTACTACTACTACTACTACTACTACTCCTACTCCTACTCCTACTCATACTCCTAGTCCTACTCCTACTACTACTACTACTACTACGACTACTACTACTACTACTACTACTACTACTCCTACTACCCCCACTGCTACTCCTACTCCTACGACGACGACGACGACTACTACTACTACTACTACTCCTACTGCTACTGCTGCTGCTACTGCTACGGCTACTGCTACAACTACTACTCCTCCTGCTGCTGCTGCTGCTACTACTACTACTACTACTACGACGACGACTACTACAACTACGACGACTACGACTACGACGACTACTGCTGCTACTACTACTACAACTACTACTACTACTACTACGACGACGACGACGACGACGGTGTCAGGAATTCAACGAGTTGCCGGCCTTGCGGCGGATGCGCGGCCTGCCACCCATGGCTTGCTCACCCTCCCCAGAGGACGTGTTGGGCTTAATGGTTTGCAGAGTTATAGAGTCATAGAGTCATAGAGTTCAGGGCAACGTCTTCAAAGTACCCCCCCCCCGAAAGAAGCGAGTTCAGGCTTTGGGGTGGATGTAGTTGTGTGCTGTGCAGAGGGAAGATGAGAGAAGCTTTGGGTAGAAAGATGTTTCGCTTCAAGACCTGGGGTGCGCCATCGCTCTGCGGCATTAGATATCATTGGGGTTTGCTCGCATATTATGCTATACAAGTTGATGTTTAGATAACCCTACCGGGCAGCATGGTTGGGTGAAGTTGTGCAGCAGCGTCGGCCGGTCGTTTCGATTGGACTTCTGCCGACAAAGATACCTGAGTGGAAGTATTCGCCTAAAGTCTAAGTTAGTGTTTCGGCTTTTAAAGCTAGGGTTACTATAAACATATCCATAAGCCCTAAACCCGAGTATAGCCCGCCCCTCAGGCCTAAACCCTGCCCTAGTAGTGTAGACGTTAGTGATGCTAGGTTGCTCATTGGACGAGTCAGAGCCGGACAACACTTCCTGCTGCATTGCTAGCAAGTGTCATTGATTCGGAAGTTCGGAAACCTGAGATCTGCCATGAAGCCATCAGGCCGGCTTTAGGGTCTGGGGGGGTTTATGGCGTGGGGTTTAGGGTTGGGATTTGAGAGTTTAGGGTTTAGGGCTTGTGAGATTCCGATGTGAGGAGCAGCTGGAGAAACTCCGGAGCAATCCTCTCCAGCCGCCACCTGCTCTGCTCTCAGCTCTTGAACGGAGTGTCTAGGGTTTACGAAGTTGGCTTTACGACGCACCAAATGCTGGGGGACTCATGTATGCTGTCCCTTTGTTTGAGCAGCTCTTGTCCCGACGTGAGTATTTGGGGTTTAAGGTTCAGGTTTTAGGGTTTAGGGAGGCCTTCAGAGAACGAGCGTTGCGTCTGACGGGATCCCCTGAGCACGCGAGAGAGAGAGAGAGGGAGGCCTCAGTGACTCAGTGCAAAGGCACGAAATCCGGCTAGGCAGCCGTTCTCCCATTCTTGATCCAGCTGGAACTTGTTGAGCTCTCCGAACCTTCCAGCGTGCTGACCACCAACGTTGTGTCAGTAAATCCTAAATCCCTAAAATCGAATTCTGAACTTTAAAAGAATCAATTCAGGCACAATCTCGTATCCTAAGCCGTCCAACATGCCAAGTCTGAACGTCTGCCTCGACATGGCAGGAGCTTGAGTCTGGAACCTTAGCTGTGGCAATCGTCAAAGATGCAGACGGCTACGAGCACTTCGGCTGTGAATCGGAAAGTCAGACGGCATTCCTGGAATTCGGATCCGGCAGCGGGAGCAGGGGTAGGATGCACTTGGGAAGATGGGTTGGACAAGCATCGGAGCCTACCGCAGCCCTGTGTTCGGACCCTGCGAAAGTGATTACCATGGGCTGTGTCCTCTTACTAGTATCTACCCGATCGGCAGCCGGATGGAGCCATCTGCAGCTGAGGATCTGCTTGGTCAGTTCTGCAGCTCGGCTGAACTGCACCTACGGCTGCCTTTTTCTCTCGCATCGTTGTCGTACGTAAGCGCACAAGCCCAAGCAACCCGAGCGACAAACGTTGCAGCATTGGCAGTGGCACTGATGATGATACTAAGCCTGGCCCCGTGGAAGACACTCCAACGGCCTTTTTCGACCTGTTGGTAAGCGAAGTGCAGAACGGTTTCGGAGTGAGTTGCCTTCGCGAAAGCTGAAGATTTTTCGTGAAGGTGAGCAGGGGACAGCTTTTGTAGCAAAGATTTCAAAACTGTTAGCCCGGGCCCAGGAGACATACCACCAAGCAGTGAGGCCATGTCCGCCTTCTTGGTGTTGTTAGATCAACAAGAGAGATAGACTTTCTGTCAACCCTAAACCCTGAACCCTACCTTTCCCTGCGGCGCGAGGAGATAGCTTGCTTCGCTCGAGTAAATTGCCAACCTGCCGGCTCCTTTAGAGGTAACACACGAACTTTCCTAAACAGGGAGACCATAGAGAGCTCCTACAAGCAAGGCTACGGTTGATGACGCAAATCCTGCATTACCCACAATGAGGAATATGCCATAATTCCCATAGTTTAGTGCCCTCAAGGTAATGCAGGATTTATGTCATCAGCAGTAGTTGAAAGAAGCGCCCGTCCAGCTCCAAAAAGGGGATACAGCGGAGAGCGCCTATGGTCTTATAAGAAATCTCCTCGAGGGCTCACATAACAACTCGTGAGTCTCCCACTAAGGAATGGGATGAGCTACTTTAATTTGCCAGCCACTCGCTATCCTAGTAGGATTTGTCCCTTTTGTAGCCGCTTTGCAAGAATTAGGAGGGGTGACTTCTCTGTATAGAGACATGAGAAGAGCAAAAAGGGAGCTCCTTTATGTCGTACTAGCACACGTGAAAGATTTTTGTTCCCGACAATACCAAAACCAGATGGCTCCTACAAGTTCCAACTTAAGGAGCAAGAGAAGCAGCTCATGTAACGGCTTCCAGGGTCCAGGAAAAGGAAGCTCCGAGAAAGAACTGGAAATCCTGCTCCAATTTCTTCCGGCGATAGAGAGATTCAGGAATTTCCTCGTAAAGGTGTCAAACTCGCCGAGCCTGTTCGTCTCATAATCGAGCCTGAAAGAGCTCTTGAGGTTATGATACAACTGATTGTCATTGCCATTGTTATTTAGAGTCGGCCTGGAGTCATCAATCTTTGTCTACCAGGTGACGAATATCAGCAGTTCGCGGCAAGGAATTCCCGGCGCAGTGCTCATGTTGTATACACAGAGTCTAGCGTCGCACAAGCATACTTTCTCTGCTGACTGCGGCGGGACTGATTGCAACTTGATTTGTTGTATATGTCAACAGCCACCGGGCAAGCAAGACGTGCCTTACAACACCAATAAAGCTGTTGTGTGCAGACATTGCTTTTTCAAGACGAGACCTATGTGAGTTTCGTTGCTCTCCCTACATATATTTATATTTGTCTACATCCACATCTATGCTCAGTGCATATGTTTTTGTGCATTTCTTTTGTGGACGACATTCATGAGATGCAATGTGTGTATAGACTCTCTGTAGCCTCTCTTCAGCTCTCCCCTACTGGGCAGGCTGGCCTACAAGCCCGATGCGAAGATCGATTGGAAGTGGCGAGGCGAGGCAATGGCAGGCCGGCGATCGCCCACACCGGACTTTATGGCACCTTGGTTTGGCGTTTCAGTTTCAAGTTTGCTGGTGTCTCATGACCCACAGCCCGTGCTGAAACAAACATGTTTTAGTGTTCTGTTCCGAGTTTTGAGACTCTGGATTTTGACCCTGCATTGTTAAGGTTAGGAAGTCACGGTCGGCATAGGGCATGGCCAGTGAATCATCCATTTTGCGCCGTGGGTTTGTTTCCACTCAGCGCTTTGCTTTGGGTCGCATTTGAGCGGCTGTGGTAGGCAACATTTTGAGATATGTTGAGCTTTGCCAGCGGAGGTTGCCTGTATCTAAGTCTTCCAGGCACGCCTGCCTTCGATGTTGGTGCACGCTTCACGCTGTCAGAGTATTATATTCGGGTATACTACACAACAAATGCCAGAACAGTACTAGATTAGATCAAATTAAATTGTATTGAATGATATCAGTTAATTCTATGATTGCAGAAATTTGAGCCTACAATCTTGTTGCCCTGCAAGGTGCCCTGACCTTACCTTTGAGGAGCTTACTGGAGCTTGGAGGAAAGCAGCTGCTTTTTAAAGGATCCCCGGGAGAAGCTGCTCATCCTCCCTGCCCCGATTCTATGGCTTTTCCGCGAATGCCAGTCCGTTCCGTGGCACTACCTATGGTCTCCATTGTAGCTCCTTTTTTTTTGGTTTAACCAAATCTATATTAAGGTTCCTAAAGGGTAACCCGAAAAAGGAACTAAAATGGAGACTATAGATAGTAACTAGTCGCTCATCCTAGATCCACACGTAGTGACGCCGTCAAGAGACGGGGTGCAGACGTCACCCGGTGCATGGGCACCAGTGCAAGTTTGAAGCAGCCTTTCTGTGTTATCGGCCATACAGCCGTGCCAATTCAATCCCACACTTGCATGCTGCACAGAGCACTATGAGAACTTCAGGGCTTGAATGTCGACCATGACCTCCAGTGATTTCCATGAGCTCTTGGGCAGCATCAAATGGCTGCGCTTGCCAGGGGCGACTGCAGCACGCAACGGGAGTGTCAGCCGCTGGCCCTCGAAATTGAAGCCCAAAGCCCTACGGCGCTTCGCAAATGATCCAGCTTCATTCTCGTGCCTCGCACACACGACACTCCTGCATTTCGACGTTTCCCAATTTCAGCAGCTCAGCAACATTTTCGGCACACTCGTGTGCTCTTTTCAGAAGCTGAAAAATGCTTTCGCAAGAGATGGATCGATGTGCTCACGCTTAGCCTTTAGAATTTTTAGTTGCCGCTTGAACAACTTGGATTTTGAGTGCGGCATTCTTAGATGGTTGTACTGCACTTGTATACTCAGAAGGACGGCAAGTGTCCTTTCGCCCTCATGTACTCACTTCCCTTGAGTCTCCCAGATGTTTTCTCTGAGCCCCAACCACCTCGAATTCCTAACACCCTAGGCAAAAAAAATCAATCCTTGTTGTGCTTTTGACTGTAGGGAACTATGTAATTCAACAAACGACTCAAGTGTGCTTGTGTGGCTGCTTGATGAATCATCGTGGCTGAAACGCCTCGCCCAGCTAGTCCCAGTTGTGAGAGCCAGAACCCAAAACCCACCTAAACTCCCTTATACCCCAAAACCCGAAACCCTGAACCCGAAACATCCCTTAACCCTAAACCCCAAACCCTTAACCCTAAACCCTGAAAGCCCCAAAAGCTTCACTAAACCTTGCCCTATAGTGTCGTAAGGTGCACTTCGTGCCGCCTTGCAAGGCCTAGAGATCCCGGCCAGAGCCTAAGCAAAGCCCATGTAAACATAGCAGCGGAAAGGATTTCAGAAGGGTTTCAGAAGGGTTTCACAACGGTTTTGATAAGGGTTGTATATGGTTCTTGTTTCGTGGCATGATAGAGGGGGTTTATACCAGGGTTTTGTGGGATTTTGTGGATTTACAGGGTTTAGTTAGTGAGTTTCAGAAGTGGTATACCTCAAAATGATATAGCCATGATTCAGGCCCCTACATCATGGACGATACACAAACGCATGCACACATGCATGCATACATGCACACATACAGAGACAGACAGACAGACAGACAGACAGGCAGGCAGGCAGGCAGACAGACAGACAGACAGACCATACATAACATACATAACATACATAACATACATAACATACATAACATACATAACATACATAACATACATAACATACATACATACATACATACATACATACATACATACATACATACATACATGCATACGTACATCTGCTTTCTGCTTTCAGGGCTTATATAGTGTCCGGTTCGGGCGCAGCCGTTTGGCATGCATCGAATTGAAACATGAAACCAACACCCAAGCAACAGTCAGCAGACGTACATACATAAATGCGCCCGACTACAAGTGACCATAGATGGACGTAGATGGTTCAGAGCAACTATGCAGAAAGTAGCTTCTTGCCCTACTCTTAGCCCTTTTGGCCTTGAGAGCTGTGCTTTCAACAGGCTCCGACAACTGAACCTAAAGCCCCAAAGCCGACCCCCACTGAGGTCCCAGAGGTACATCTTGCTGCCATCGACGCCCTCGTGGCCTTGGGAAAGGGCAAAGACCACGTCATCGAGGCAAATCGGCCTGCACACGGCCTCAGACCGGGATGGATAACCTTTGATCAAAACTTGGGGCATGCATGAAACTCTCAAACCCTGTAGAGACTAGCCCGTTCGAGAGGTGGAGGGTTGAAATCGGAGAGGTCTTGAGCCGCTGGCGCCTTGGGTCCTGCATTTGTCGCCTTTGCTTCGCAGGAGATCGCTTCCTTGGTGGCCGATGCGACTACAGTGCAGGTGAAGTGCCCTGGTGAAGATGGCCAAACCTTTTGCATGCCTGAATTTGCTGTTTGGGGAGTCCCTTTTTGACTTTTGCTGATAGTATAATAATATAAAACCCAAAGCCCTATACTAATTCTATAAGGGCCCCCTATATTGATGTTGGACTTTGTCACGGTAATATACTCTGCAGGCCTCAAGTTCACCCGGCCCCACAAGGTCAGCTGGATCATTGCTAGCGCTCCGAAGGCCCCTGCCGTGTCACTCATACAGCAGCCTAAGGCCTAAGGAGTAGCCAAAAGAATTCCCTCGGGTTCCTGAATAGAAGCGCATTCCGATGCACCCCAAAGCAGGCACGGCCTCAGCCGCCCAGTCATCCAGGAAGCCAGGCGCAATGTCAAACTGCCGCAGCAGGTTCTTTTGTGCCGGCGGCGCATGAGTATGCTGCGAGGCACACTCGCTCCAGAGTTCGTCAAGCCGTCCGCTTATTGTCGCCACGGCTCTGGGGGCAGGCCCAGGGACTGCCGCCTAACTCCCGGTACGCGAGCAAAGACAGAGAAACCTCCTCGTGCACCTGTGGACGGTTCAGCTACGAAGACAACTCCGACCCTGGTCGAGCTGCGGCCGCCTGTCCGAGTAGGGCCAGTGCCACTGGGCGAAGGGCTCCCAAATGGACCGGCTGTGCTCGGTTTGTTCCGGCTTGGCAGTGAGACCCTATTCAACTTATGAAGACCCTGGTATTAGCCTCCTTGAATGGCAGCTTGAGGGCACACCCCACGCCCAGGTGCCACGCCCTCGGCAGATTGCCACATGTGGCAGAGCGAGGCTTGGTTTTCATCCGGAAGTGTGCTGTGTAATCCTGGCACGAATCATGACCGTGATGCAAAGATCTTTGAGCCGTAGACAGGAACTTAAGAATCGCTGGAGGGGCTTAAGTCTCGCCGTCTCGCTGCCCATTCAGGCAACGAGCGTGCAATCGATGGAGTTCTGGCTGGCTTATCCTCACCTGAGGAAGATGTCCGGCACAAGGTGGTCCTTCGAAATCGAGCGCCCTTTTCGCTGACAACCGTATGCCCTGCATTCCTTGCCAAAATATCAGCAAGTTCTTCGGCAGTGCCAAGCTTCATCACAAACCGTTGCTTGATTGGCTGTATCAAGTAAAGCCCGAATGTTCGTTCCACGTGCTTTGATCAACGATGCTTGGGCGCAGGCATTGAGCTGCGCATTGCCAGCGCTCGTGGAGCCAGGCTCGCCGATTCCTGCATCGGCCAATGAACACCGGATGGTACTGTAAGACACACCGCAGGAGGTCTCTGCTTTGGAGGACATTCAACAGATCTCAACCATTTTCAACAGATAGGGCCGCGACAGGGAGGGATGGCTTCAGTTGGAATCGAAGATATCGGAAGACTGCAGATTCTGTAGGGCCTAAAAAAATTTCTGTGATATAACTGCACAAGGCAGCTGTTGCGGGACTACCTGCAAGCGCTTGTGGCCGTTAGCATGTGGCGCAAACACCCACAGCATCTCGTTTCCCGCATGAGGTGTGCTGCTGTCAAGCAGCAGCTTACTCGGAAGAGCATGTCAGGATTCACGCAATATATGCGGCTTATATGCGCATATCGGGACGAAGGTATGTAGTTGCTTTTACGTTTCTGCGTACGTACACACGGACGCACACACGTGCACATCACGCGCGCACGTATTTGTGTATGTGTATATGTATGTATGCGTGCACGTGTAAGATAAGTACAAACACATGAATACACAAGAAGAGAAGGGAGATGGGAGATTCAGGGACTCAGCGATGAACTAAAGCAAACATCGATGTCTGGCATAGGAACTCGCTCTCATGCAGGAATTGCAAACGGAGTCAATACATGCGGGAGCAGAGAGACGAAGGGAGAGAGACATGGCGATCTATTTGTTTTTGTCTATCTATCTATCTATCTATCTATACATCTTTCTTTCTATCTACCTACCTGTCTGTCTATCTATCTATCTATCTATCTATCTGGCTATGTATCTATCTATCTACCGACCTGTATAACTTTGACAACCTTTTCAGGTGATTCATCGGCTGTTTGGAAGCTGGTCGCTCTCTTGCGGCATCGTGACCGGCGCATCCGGCTTGGACCTTAAGTGTTCAATCAAGACGTGTAGCAATGGTGGCGGTAGCTGTAAATATCATTGGTACTATACCGAATAAGACTAGACTTATGCGTTCGTAGTAGTTGTAGTTGTAGGGTAGTTGTAGTTGTAGTAGCAGCAGTAGTAGTAGCAGTAGTAGTAAGGGGACAATCCCTTCTGTCCGCCACCATTACACGCCCAGGTCCAGACTTTCGTTATCGCTGCTGTTGTAGCGAAAACTGCTAGCACGATTGTTATGATTATGATGATTTCAATGATTAAACACTTCTGCGCTTGTCTTGCCGAGGGAAACTGCTGTGGAAGCGCTTCCTGTCGCGGTGGCAGCTTCTGAAGAAGGCAGTTGTTGCTTTCAAATCGTGGCGAACCGAAGTTGCTGCGGCCGCCTGCACTCAGATGCCAGGTTTACGTCCTTTAGATGTGTACAGTTGCCACTACCACAGATTTCTTGCAGAATCCAGGTCCGAAACGCAGACTGCCAACGTGCTGCGTTGTCGTTGGCATGCTTACTGTTTGTGTTGGTACTGTTATTGTTGTCGCTGTTGAGTTTCTACTGTTTCGTGTGCTTGATTGTGCTCGTTTAGTTTTGCTGTCCGAGGTTCGGGTTGTTGTTGCTGTTGCTGTGTTGGAGGCGGCCGTGGTGGGTGTTGTGGTGGTGCGAGCGTTGGGTTGCATTGCTGCATTTGTTGTATGTTCGTGTTGTATTGATTATAGTGAACTCTCGGGTTTCTTGTTGGTATTGATATTGGTATTTATTTGGTTGTTCTGATGTCATCGCTACTGTTATTGATGCTGCTATTGCATTGTTGGATGTGGTGGTTTGTGCCGTGTACACGGTCTGAATGTAGTCCATTGTGATGGCGAAAAGGCATCCTTCATGTTCGCAAACTCCGTTGTTACAGTAACTGCTATCATCAGCATCATTTTTTATGTGTATCGTTTGTTGTTAACATCGCCACAGTACCATGGCCATTAAAGTAAAGTGCTCATATTGGCATGTTTCTTCTTCGCAATCTCACTCGAAGTGAGGTGAACATGCTGTTGCTTGTGAGGCCGCAGGACGGCCGTCCACTCCTGCGCTTCGCTGCTGGACTCCAGCGACTGGGTGGCGCGACAGTTCGCTTTGAAGGCCGGGTAAACCCTAAACCTTAAACCCTAAATCCTCTGTGGGGGAAGCGAGTGGTGGGTGGTGAATCTGTCGTAGTGGCTTGCCTCCCGGTTCCCGCCTCAGCCAGACTGGCATTCCTGACTCCTCCTGGGCAGACGGAAAAGAGGTGTTAAAAAAAAAACCCTAAATCCTACACCCTCAACGGTTTAGGATTTAGGGTCTAGGGTTTAGGGTGTGGTGAGCCTTGAGCGATTGCAGAGCTGGGGTTTAGGTTTCAGACCAGGGCGCGTGTAGCGATTTACCATAATGCTAATTGCAGCGTGTCGATTTTGATAAGGGCAACATCAGTCTGACGCTTATCAGTTCTTGTATGGGCCGCATGCAGTCTTCGACATAGACAACAGCAATGAGCTACAGCATGTAATGAATACAGCAATACAGAGGCTACCTCCGTTTTCATCAAAGTTGGCTTTGCCAAAAGGCTTCACGCCTTCTCCTGGTATTGCTCTTGGTAATGTCACTTCAGGGTCATGTTGGTGCAGTTGCGCTGTATGTTGAAGTGCTCGAGGTTTACAGGTGGTAGTATGGAGAGGGCAGACATCGACAGGTGGGTAGTCTCGACCCTTGCAAGGCGGGTTAAATCAGTTAGTTTTTGCTTGAACTGCTACAAAGGGCTATCGGGGGGCTTGGAGTCAAAGGGTACCGAAGGAGTCTATGAGGTTTGTGCCAATGCTGTTGTTTGCTTTCCAGATGTACCGCTGCGCACTCTCCCGCCGCACGCAGCCGCAATCAGCCGCGCCCCGGAAGCGGGAGTGTGCATCAGCAGCTACATAGTACAGCAGCAAGGCTCATTCAGTCTTAGCCTTAGCGATACCGTCAAACAAGCCTCGACCAGTGAAGCGATGCTTCGGTGCTTGAAGTCTATTTGAATCCTCGAGAACACCCTCCCCTTGCACAGGCTATGGCAAATGTTGCAGAAGTTGGGGACGAAAGTGCTGCAGCCGTTGCCATCGCCTGTCTGCACGATGCGGACCGTGACATCAGGCTGCGGGGATACTTGAACCCCACCCATTCATCACCCAAATTCCATCGTTTGTTCTACGAAAGACCTGGAACCAGCTTTGCCCCTCCTGCCTTTGATGCAAGTTTACTTTGCTGCAACTGTGCCCTTGTGACGATAGATGCCCTGAGGTGTCAGTCGATCGACACTTTGCCGAATACATGTCGGGATGCAGCGATTTTGAGCTCAGGTTGTTCGGTTGTTCTACTTAGGCTGCCGGTGAGATGCGTCCGGCCGACAACTTTGAACGCATATCCAAGAAGGTGTGTATGTACCTTATCGTTACATTTTACCCTCAGCAGGCATGCTAAACCCTAAACCCGAAAAAAAACCGAAACCCTAAATTCTAAACCCTAAAACCCTAAACCCTAAAGGCTTCATGTTTTGTTTGTTACCCCCTGCCCTTTGGATCTGCAGAGCTATGCAAGCTGAGGAGGTCCTGGCAAAGATTGCACCAAAGGGCGACATCCAGGCGCTCCTATACTATGCCATATCTCACTATAATCTAGTATAATATCGTATAGTATATCGGTAGTTCTCTAAATTAGGGTCCCTTTTAGGGGTCCCTTTTTATAAGGGTGCCGTACTATATTGGGGACCTAAAATCTTAAACAGGGACCCAATTTTGGAGAACTACCCATACACTATGACAGACTACTAGCCCAGGCGCTCCTCAGTATGGTCAACTGCCTGGACGACGTGGATCCAGACGTCCGAGTGACTTGTCCTTCATAGTATGGGGGTTTCCGAAAGTTAGGGGTACCCTATCTTGGGGTCCTTGATAATAAGGATCCTACTATTCAGGGTGCTATAGTAGGGTTCCCTATTTTAGGAACCCCCCCATATATGTCTGCATGTCTAAACCTGTACGTGGATGTGTATACATACAGACATGTAGGTGATGTGTCTAAAGGTTTACTTACCTCTACATAAACGTGTAATTACATACGTACAGATGTGCCAGCTAGACTTTGCAAACAAGGTAATAAAGCCTTATATACATATCTCTCTCCACTGTGTATACATGTACTTATATACATTATATATATATATGCACATACATACATACATACATACATACATACATACATACATATATACACACATACCGCGATCATAACGACGATCCCCATCCACTTATCTGTCCACTTGTCTGTTGGCAAGCGCTAACTTGACTTTAGTAGTCTTCGGAGCTCTATCGTGTTCTGTTCTGCTCAATTTGAAGTATTGCGTCTGCATAGTTACAGTCCACGGAAAATAGCAACATTCTGAGGGTTTAGGGTTTAGGGTTCTGAGACAGGCAGGCAGCAGCACGGCCGGAAAGCAACTGCGCCCCTGAGGCAACAGCCTTGCGTTGCTTGCCCCGGCTTGCTGCGCCAGGTCCCGAGTCGAAAGTTTGCAGGGTTTTTGTGTTTAGGATGTAGGGGTTCAGGGTTTGGGGGTTCAGGGTTTAGGGGTTTAGGGGTTTAGTCTTGCGGAGTTTCCCGGCTGGTTGCGAGAGTCCTGGATGCAAAGGGGTTTAGTGTTTAATTTAGGGTTTTGGATTTAGGGGTTTAGGGTTTTTAGGGTTTAGGGCTAATGGGTAAATATGGGCTCTATTGGACGTTCGTGCTTGGGGGTTCTTGGTTGGTTAGGGGTCGGTGGGTTTGAGGTTCCGTGGAAGTGAGCCACGCGCCAGGCAGTGGAAGCAGAGTGGTCCTCGATGTCATGATTGGGCGCCTCTCCAGCCCGGAAGGTGGCAGCAGCCGAGAATATGAGATAGGTACCCTAAAACTCCCTATAGCCTATAGCTAGACGTTTAACTGTTTTGAATCTAAAGTTCCTTGCTCCATGTGGATATGCCGAACCCGTTCATTTGGAACAGGTCATGTGAGGCACAGCGCCACAAGCCTCTTGCCCTGCCTTGCGCCACGAGGCACTGTCGGGCACTGCTGCCAGGTGTTGGAGTCTGCATTCGGTCGAGTCATACTGCAATAATCTTCACGAGTAGAGTCAGTAGAGAAAGGGTGGTTGAACCATTTTAGACTGACTTGGCTCAGGCGACACACCATCACTGGATGCATTGAGCCTTGGCTGTTAATGGTCAAGCATGGGCGCTTGATATGTGGAACCATGCAAGTCTAGATGCTTCGGGCCTCTGCAGGGGTTCTGAGTCGTAGGCTGCATCTGCAGATGTACAACAACACCAACTCTGACACAAATAATCTGTTGTCGACGACCATCTTAATCCTGGTCCTGCTTGACCCCCTAGACCGTTTTGTTGAACTCAGACTCTGCCAATCAGCTGAAACCCTAAACCCTGAAACTAAAACCACAAATCCAAACTCGCGGCGCAGTTCCTCTAAAGATCCGCTCCGAGGACTCGACATTCCTACACCCTAAACCTGCTCGTCGGCAGGGCAGTCCACCCCCTTTGGAAAAGGCTTGCATTGCCCCAGCTCCAGACCCCAACTCACCCAAATCCTAAACCCGGAAGCGAAAACCCCAAACTGCTGAACCCGAAGCCCCAAACCCAAAAAAATCAATGAAAACCCCAACCTCAATTAAAGCCTTATAACCTCTAAAGCCTCTAGGCCGTCGCCTTAGTGAGCATTCCAGTAAGGATGCCGCGCCTACACGACATCCACATCGACGTCCGCGTTTCGGCGGCCCACGCCATTGCCGCGCTAATGTCACCTGCGGACCGCCAGACTATGAGAAGACTGCCGCTGGCTTGCATCCGGGAGTTGTACAGGATCTGGACGAGAGGCTATACTCCTATAGATCCGAACCTAAACCCTAAATCCATGTCTAATTTAAAAGCCTGAATAAGTACCCGACATTATTCCTTTTCGGTCCTTTTGCTAAGTTTTACTATGATGTAGTCCCCGAAACCCCCGGATGGATTCGTACCAACAGCTTGACTTGCAAAGTGTCATTTTGCGCTTCTGGCACCCGGAAACAAGCCTCAGCAAGCCTGATTGGCTCAATGTGACTCACAAGTATGTTAAACATCTCAGAGCCTACCTGGACCCTAGGAAACCTATCTTCTTGGGGGATTTTCCTCAATTTCTTGATATGATGCCGTTATACAAGTCTTTAAGTTTAGGATGAAGGTAAACTTTCAAGCCCCAAGACGCCTCGCCGCAGTAGGAGCAAAGCCTGTGAAGGATCGGAACGAGCTCAGGGTAAAGCTTGCAAACGTGCACCCTGAATAGAAATGTCGCATTTAGGGCCTGATGTTTGCCGTTTTGTTTCGAAAGCATAGGCTTAGCTAAAGTTTGGCGGGCTTTGGGTTTAGAGATCTCCTTGTCAGGGCTGAGAGCCTGGAGGATGATCACAAAGCAGTCCGCCGCGCGGTGCTGCAGGCTTCTGGCCTATTTACACCCTTTTCGCTAGGGCTCCAGTTACCTAAGTAGTAGATTACTGGGGTACATAATATATGGTTAGTAACCCACTATTTAGGTAATTGGAGCCCTAGGGTTTCTCAGCTTGCAGGGTGTCTCGCATCGGACAACTGAAAACGCCAGTCAGTCAAAGCGTGGCACGGGTGCTTGTGCACAGATTCTTGGGTTAATGCGAAGTAAGCCTCACGCCGTACAGGCCTTGCTTGCGACGGATGCCGAACTGGACGAAAAAGCTGTGCAGCACGGCGGCATCGATGTCGGTTTTCAGGGCTTTCACCTGCCATGCTTGCCAGTTTCCGTCCGATGTTCTCACATCAATGCCCAAATCGCCGACGCCAGGCAGACTCTGCAGGAGCGCCTGGAAGACGGGTGCTTCGATGATGCATGGCGGCATGCCCGTGACAGCATCTTGCGCA
The DNA here is from genome assembly GCA_905231915.1 of Symbiodinium necroappetens. Taxonomy (NCBI): domain Eukaryota; class Dinophyceae; order Suessiales; family Symbiodiniaceae; genus Symbiodinium; species Symbiodinium necroappetens. The sequence goes on from CAJNJA010033875.1 coordinate 16,536, forward strand.
ACGATGCACAGCTGGTATCGCTGGAGAGCGCGGAAAATTTGCCTCGTGATTCTGGTTCTTTCGGTACGAAGACGCAGGCTTGATGTCGGGCAGGTTCGAGCTGCCTGAGGTAGACGAAGTCTCGAGAAGACTTAGGAAGCAATGCGGCGACTTGTGCTCACAACACCAATAGCAATTGATAGAATGTCTTCAGAGCTTCGAACTTGCATATTTCTGCTTCCCAGGCAATCGAGCCTTGCTGGGACCCAGCTTGTGGCATCAGAACAGAAGCAGGCCCAGAGCTGTCATTCTTACCTCTTCTTTCTCGATGGTTCAAGAGGCGCCTGTGCTGCCCGCGATCCCAGAACAACAATCAGGCACGGTGGCATAAATTCGCTTTTGAGAGCGGGAGAATTTGGATTCGGTCACCCGAACAAGTATTGGTACAAAACATATATATATATACATATGTATACACACATATATATATATACTGAATTTGACTGTACTGATGTCTATGCTAGCTGGTAAGACAGCTGGTGCAAGCTCTAACAACCTACTGATCTCAAAATGGAACTCGGTAGTGTTGTTGGCTGCCACAAGTTGCCCCCGAAACCTCGCCTGCGCCGTCGAGAGCGAGTGCTCAAAATATATATATATATATATACACCCATCCATACATGCCTACGTACTTATGCGCACATATGCAGGTACATATGTAAATCTATGTTTATGCACCTATGCACACTCACTCCCTCCCAGTGATAGACAATCTGTGATCATTGCAGCCCAAGCCCGAATAAACCTACCTGCAGAAGAGATACAGCCTGTCGCTCACGTCTCATCATCTAGAGGTCTCAAGCATGTCTCAAGTAGTATTTGTATATGACTAGTCCTTGGGACTCCCTTGCTGCAACTATTGTGTAGTATAACGGCAGTATACCTCAAAACCGTGTTGTTCTTGTTAAGGCCCCGATGCTCTCGTAGACACCCGTAAAGCACAGAAAGTCATATGCTCACTTCTAGGGCCCCCCCATCGTATCGCTTTCATCATGTGTCACTTGTTACTCGGATGTTTGCCTGTCCGGTTTGCTTGATTCTCTGTGTGCTTATAGGGTTTTGGGTGTTGGCTTACAAGACTTCTTGGCCTGTCTGATTGGTCTTTGTATGTGCGCCAGTCTTTGCAGTGCTCCATCATCTTGACTGGACTGAAGTAGGAAGCACTAACCCCAAGGCAGTGAACACATGCCCTGTGCCCTTCCAAACCTCCAAACTACACCCGACACCCTAAACTTCCTAAACCTTGCCTGCCCTGAGCGAGCGCGCGAAGCGAAACCCTAAACCCGAACCTCTGGGCCAAAAAGAATCCTTTTGATTCCTTTTTAATAGCTTGCCCCAAAACCCTGTTCTTTGGTACTTATTCAGGCCCTAAACCTAAAACCCCCATAGCTGCCCTTGTAGACCCCTTTAGAAGGACCCTCATGCAAATTATCATGGCCCCTATATTAAACCCTGCTAGTAACCCTTGTAGATCCCTTTCAATGGCCCATGCATGTTCAAACTATGACGGCCCGTTTGCAGGTGCCTTGCAAATCGAAGCCGGGACCGACTTTCACTTCACGCCGGTGCGGCGAGGCGAGATGCGACCAAAAAGCTCCAGATCTATTTGGGGTTTGGGGGTTCCTCTAAGGCTTCCTTCTAGGGTTAAGGGGTTTGGCGGTTCCTTTTAACGCTCCCTTTGAGGGGGTTTAGGCTTTGCAGCTTTGGGGTTTAGGGTTAAGGGTTTGCAGCAAAAGGGTTTAGAGTTTAGGTGTTTGATAGCCTTGCGCATATCGCCATGAGTGCGATGTGCTGCGTGGCCGGGCGAGCTCAGTTCAAGCCCGTGGAAAAAGGCGTTTGATTGGGTTCATGGTTTGGGGTGCAGGGTTTCGGAGTTCTAATAAAACCGAGACAGTAGCACAGTATGCATGACAACAGCATAAGAAATGCAATGATGCTAGCAACTGTGAAAATGGGTAATACTTGTTGGGTTTGTCTTGCTTGCCACAATGCTTCTTATCATTATGGAAATAATAGTAATAACGGCAATAACAATACAAACGATATAAAGAGTAAGCAGCACTAGTCAGTAGTTGTTACAACCACCTTGGTTGTAAGAATCGTCGTTAAGGCTGATGACAATCATGTCCCAGTGAAGCAAATGCTAGCATGCGTCATACTGTAACAGTACAGGCATATCGGGACTATCACCATCAGGCTGTATTATTTCTATCAGTTCAGACCTCCATATTCGACTGAAAGCTGGCTTTGGTTCGCAGGTGCTGCTGACACGCTGACGTATAGCCAGACGGTCGACACCCTGACACAGCGGCTGAATTGCACCATATCCAGGGCGCAGGGATGAAGCACTGAGTCGTACCACGCGACAAAACAACATGGGGTGCTGACATGAAGAAAAGGGCTGGGCATTGAGTGGACAGATACAGAAGTCGTAGCTGCGCGACATAGACCCTGGAACTGTCACCAGCTCCTAGTATAGTCATAGTATAGCCATCCCTGTACTCTTGTTAGGCGATTTAATTTATAAATCAACTTTAGTAAGGAAACCATTATTACTACTTACTGGACTATAGATCCCCATTATGGTAACTGAAATAAAAATCCCCTAACAAGTAACAAGAGCCCAGATCCCGGAAGCCCTACTCTCGAGGCAGACGACGCAGAGTGCGGCCCAGGCCCTTGCCTTGCTTTGCTCGTCATGGAACCAGACCCCAGGGCTCCAGTTACCTAAATAGTAGGGTTTAGGGTTTAGGGTTTCCTAAATAGTAGGTTACTTGGGTACATAATTTATGGTTGGTAACCTAGGTAACTGGAGGTCTAGGGGAAGGCACCAGAGTTCTTGATGGTGGACAGGAGAACTTGCTTACGGACTCCCTACGGTCTCTTCAGCAGACGCAAGGGGCCGTCAATGCCTCGGGGGACAACATGAAATGAAGCAAGGCTTACATATTCTATATCGTCTATGCCTGCAAGGAACATCCTCGGTCCAAGAAGCTCTTCGGGTACGGGCTGCCCCCGCAAATTTTCCGCAATATATGCGCATCTCCAGCGCGGGATGCAACAAGACTTGAATCCTCTCATGGGGTTTCAGTTCGGAGATTCTTCCTGTGATGTGCTTCCTCAATCCCGGACGAGCCGGAAACCAATCAAAGCCCTGCCTTGCACGATGCTTGCTTCATCCGTTGTACAGCATGGAGCAGCGTGCATGGATCCTTGTCTTAATGTGCAAGCAACATGGTAATCATATGTAGGCACGAGTCAGGAGTCACTGTTCCGCGATCGGAGCCCAGGCCCCACGCGAAGTCACTTGCTTCGCCCCTCCAGCTCCTGGCACAGCCAAGGGAATCAGAGATGAGAAGGTGACACCTGCCGAGTGGTACAGGAACAGTAAAGCGAGTTGAGCATGCTGCCACATGATCCAGACCCAAAAACTGCAGGTCCGATCCGCAGCCCTCACAGGCTGAGGCGCTTCACCCAAGGAGCTTCAGTGGCCAGATAGACTGGCCCAGACATCAAAGCCTGAACTTGAATCATCGATCCAACGAATGTGGTGTTCAGGGCATGGGGCGATCCTCAGAATCGTACGAGCTTGAATCTCCTAGTCTCACCGCAATTGTGCCATGGCAGTGCTGCCTGAGCTTGCCCCGCAAACTCTCGGGCAAGTTGAGGAGTTGCCTGACTATCAGAAACGTCCGCTTGAGCGTGACGCGGGAAATTTTGTCCCTGAGCCGTCTGATGGCTGGACATCGCCAAGCCCTGCCATAGAAGCGGAGGACCAGATGGTGGGCATGATACTGGGTCTTGAAAAGGAATAAAATTTGAGTTACCATAATAGGGGTCTATAGTAAATAATATGGCTTCCTTGTTATGGTAACTTAAGTTAAGTCCCGTAACAAGAACCCAGGATAGCCAGCATGGAGCCCACCAGGTCCGAAATCATTCGGGGCGTCCCTGTGCACTGCGCACTGCAGGGTTGTGGGCAGGCGCTACGTGGGAGGCTGGGTCGGCGAAGATTATACCAACTCAGCCGCCCAACAAGACGCATCGACGAGTTTTGGTCCCACAGCTGGCATGCATCTGGCTGGATGAAGTATGTCACCGCATGTTATTTGAACACTGCCGCCATCGCGGCTGCCTTCGGCATGGCGGGAGCCCTCCTGGGCTTCGTCCTGTTTGCCGCAGGGGCCTTGCCTGCGACCGTTGAAAATAACTTCTGCACCACGCAATGGGCTGTCTTCATTGGTGTGACCTTCTATTGTTTGTCCTTGATGTGCTGGCGAGTGCGGAGGCTTGTGTTCCTAGACTTGCTTTGCATAGACCAGGATGACGAAACTTTGAAGGGCGAGGCCATGATCAGCATGGGCGCAATCTTGAAGAGCTCAGCATCAATGCTCGTTTTGTGGGACCCGAGTTGGGTACAGAGACTTTGCTCTTTGCTTGTTGACCCTTTGGGACTTGGGCTTCGCTTTTTTGGAATAGTTAGTGAGTGTAAGGTGGCCAGAAATTCACTTTTCTCAGGATAAAAATTCAGATCGTCAGCCCAGGAGATTCTGGTGTGTGTTCGAGCTGGCCTCGTTTCTTCGCAGCCGAAAGCACAGCGCAACAGCAAGCCAGCATCTGAGCATTCGACCGAACCTCATGGGACCGGTATTCTTCGCGGGACAGGCTGGCCTGGTTGTTTTACTTCTTGCATGGCCACTCTTGATTGATGCACTCGGAAGCAGCCTCGAAGCAATGACATTGACACTATCGACAGGCCTCGTGCCGTGTTTCCTTTGTCTTGTCCATATTGCCCGAAATTTTTGTTGCAACCTAGACACGCTACAGCAGCAACTTGCCAAGTTCCGAGTCACGGATGCGATGTGCTGGTGCTGCACCGTGGACCACGTGGACGACGAAACTGGCGAGCCTTTGTTTTGCGATCGTGAGATCATGCTGAAATGTATCGGAATCTGGTTTGGAAGCAGTACTGACTTCGAACACTTGGTTCAGGGGCATGTTCGGACTACACTGCTTCAACGGCTCACGAGTCCAGTGTACCTATACCAGCAAATCGTCCTCGCCTGCAGTCCGGTGATGTGGCTGTTTTGCGATCGGCTGGCTACCCTCGTCGCCCACGATGAGGCGCTCTTTGGCGTGCCGGTTCTCCTCGGTGGACTGGCATGGTGGCTGCTGGTGATACCCAGCCTCGTCTTGATGGGTCTTGGCGTTGCCTACAAATTCCGCGCGAAGCAAGCTTGTTGGGTGCTGGATTTGCTCTTCAGCCTTGCCGTGTTAGTGGTCCCATCCGCCATTCTTGCTGCATTCGTGTTGCTGTACATCTTCACCATTGAGACGGTTTTTCATTCGTCCGAGTGGTCCATAGCTGCGCAAATCATGGTCCCTGGTAGCTTCATCATTGCATCGGCACTTTTGGCCACATTCACACATAAGGTGTTTTGGGTGGCCAAACATCGTGCCATTTGCGAATAGGCTCTCTTCTCCAGGAAGGAGGATCCATAAAGAGAGTGTGACGAATTAGAACAGGTTTTCAGTCACGTGCCAGCACTCCACTGCCCCGTGCGGCCCGTGCGCCTGGGCTAAATTCATTGTCATAGCTAGCCGACATCTACGGTTCATATGTTAATGCTGCCACTCAAAAGCTGTGTGCTGGAGGTTGCTCTGTTGTAATACCGGCATCCCCAGTGGCGCCTGCTCTTCCACCTTCGGTTCAGTGCCAGGGCATGTGGTGCAGGGTTTAGGATTTAGGGTGCAAAACAAGACCATAAACTGCAGAAAGTGACAGGAGCCATTTTCTTTGCTCTTGTCATCATCATCATCCTCATCAACTTGACTCTCATGATTATGACTATAATGCGACCGGGGAGCATGGGCTCCCAAATGCCTTGCACCATCGTCGAACGAGTTCCCCGCAGTGCGACATAGTCAGCTGGGCGGGTGGGAAAATATCCTTGTCAGCAGCCTTAGCCCGAGCTCAGCGCGCCAGTGACGAGAGATTTTATGAACGGATTCAAAGGGTTTGCTGGGATTTTGTTCGGGAATCCAATTTCCTGAACAAGACAAGAACCCAGTTTTGATTTCAAATGTGTTTAGGGTGACAGACTGGTTCTATCCAGCTGCCAGAGTGCATGCCGCAAAACAGTGAAACAGTGCGAACGTCGAGCGCCTTGATCATGTTGGCTTGGGGTTTCAGGCGGCTGCTATAATCGTTTTGAGACTACTATACAAGCCTCAATAATCTGGGTTCCTCTTACAACTACCCCAAAACCCTCGTCTACCTATCCAGTTCCGTACATTCCTCAGGATGTAAGTCTCTTGTGTGATCGGAGGTGCAGCTGCATCTTGCCCAAAGATTCATCGTGTACGATCGTTCTTAAAGCTGCAGCTGCAGAGAGGTTGAGGTTTAGGGACGTGAATTGATCGGCGATGTGTGTTGTGGTAATACACAGGCGATCGCCCGAGTCCTGCTGAAAACAATGGACATGACTTTGCCAGACGTGGGTCCAGTAGCAAAAAAGGATATGACCTTGGCTGTGCTGGCAGCTGAGTACGATCACGAACACCAGGCAGCTTGGATAGACAGGCAAGCATGGTGCGAAGGGAGGGACGGTGTAGAAGTTCGGCGAAGTAGTCTGCATGCTACGATCCCTCAAGCCATCCGCAAGGCTTTCACTAGTTAAATGACCGCAGGGGCTCCAAAACAACCGTACAGCAATGCTTTCGGACGGGTCACAATGTTGCTTCACAGAAATTCGGTGGCTGTCATACCCTTCCAGGTCTGAGGGCGTGCGGGAATGATTTCGAAGAAACCACAGCCACCCAGTGACCATTTCGGTATGTAGAGGAGTTGGTCGAGACATATGATGGTTCAGAGATCAGGCCCCTGGGTCACACTTCGAACATCGGGTGGCGTTCAGGGGTTTCCTTTAACGCTTGTTTGCATCTGAGTTCCTAGCATGGTTCTAAAGGTTTGCATTTGTGGCGGAGCTAGGGTACTATAGAGGCCTGAATAATTAGAATAGGCTTTGGGGGCCCAAGATACTATGATTGTAACAAGGAGCCACCCAAAGAAATCGTCTTGGTATTGTGTTAGGCCCCTCCATCACTCAGCCTGCAAGGTCACGACTTGAGGATCTGCGTGGGTCGGTTTAATAGCCGCAATAGAGTCTAGGGGCTCCCATAATTTACCTAGGGCCTTAGGATATTACGGGTTTTTTGGGATATTACATTACTATAAGTAGATGGGAGTACGATTTGGGATATTATTGCTCGTCTTCCTGGCCAAGTTGTGCCCCCCAAAAGCGCTTCAAACTTCGAGCCTCGTGGCAGGTGGGTGAGGCCACTGCCCTGCCGGCAGGAGGCGAACCAAAGGCCCGGCTCATGATATAAGCTAGTAAACATTACCAAATAAAACATAATACACTGATAGAATATAATATGATATAATGATATAGTAAAGTACCATGGACTATAATGTAATGCAACTTAATATAGTAAAATATAACATAACATATCATAATAATATATAACATACCAAAATATAACACGGTATAATATATTACAATATAGTATAATATAATATAACATAATATAATATATTACAATATAATATAATATAATTTATCATAATAAATATAACATAATATAATATCATATCATATAACATAATATAATATACTATAATATAATATGTTATATTACAATATATTATAAGATATTATAAGATATTATATGATATTATAATATATTATAATATATAATAATATAATATGTTATAATATGTTATAATATGTTATAATGCCATATAATATAATATAATATAATATAATATAATATAATATAGAATATATTATAGAATAGAATAGAATTTCATAAGATAAGACAATATAATACAATGTAATTGTTGTAGTGTAATGCAATTGCTTGTAATGTGACAGAATAGGACAACATACACCCCCAGAGACCTCTTTTTGTTAGGGCTCCTTATTGTGATCTCTTTCTGTCTGCAATTGCTTAAGCTCGGGTTTCTAGGGCCCAGGTAGGGTTCAGGGCTTTAGACATTCTTTAGCTTTGGAAGACTTCCTTGCGTGACAGGTGGTCAAAGCAGAAAGGCAAGTCGGCGAAGTCACTTGCTTCCCATCCTCGCAGCCTGACGCGCGGAAGTTGCAGGCAATCTGAGTCGGGTCTATTAAATATTGAAGCAAGAAGAGCAGGACATGCGATACAGCATTGTTGCGCCTGGCAGCTCCTTTTACTTCGAAGTAAATCTGGAAGTGAGCGCGGGTCGGACGGATCTCTTCAGAAACTTGCGAAGGACGGCGAGACCATCGAGGAGGCAACATGCTTCCCCTCGACGCCTGCCTTATCCACTCCGTCCAAGGAGCTGGGGTGAGCAGATTATTTTGCTGCTGGAAGTTGAAATTGTTGCGGTGGTGGTGGTGGTGGTGGTGGTGGTGGTCGTCGTCGTCGTCATTGTCGTTGCCGCGGTTGTGGTGGTGGTTGTGAATAATGTGCCAGTGCGACTAGAATTGTTTGTACTTCTTGTACCAGTAGCAGTAGTAGTACTGGTACTAGTACTAGTACTAGTACTAGTACTAGTAGTCGTCGTCGTCGTCGCACTCCTTTCCCCCTAACATTAAAGGGGGCCCCCAATTGAAACTCGGAGAGTATTTTTATTGTTAAAGGGCATTTTCATTTCTGCTGCCACCTTTGAGGGTCGTGCTCTTGCTCCTGCTCTGGCTCTTGCTCCCGCGCTGGCTTTTGCTCCTGCTTCTGCTGCGTCTCTTGCTCCCGCTCTGGCTTTCGATCTGATCTTGCTGATGCTCAGGCTTTTGCTTTTGCTCTCGCTCCTGCTCTTGCTGTAACTCCTAGTCTTGCTTTGCTCTTACTGTGCTTTAAAGGTATTTGGAGCCTCGAAATCCTCCCCCTAATGAGTTCGGGAGGATTCGCCCCAGTGTTTTTTTTGTTAGGGGCGGTGTTTATTAAGGGGGGAAGTGATCAGTAGTAGTAGTAGTAGTAGTAGTGGAAGGGACAGCAGTCGTAGTAGTCGTTGTCGTAGTAGGAAGAGGAGGAGGACGAGTCACGAGGAGTGGGCTTGGTAGGAGTAGTAGCAGAAGCAGAAAAACCATCATAGCAGCGGCCGTCGTCGTCGAGCATGTAGTTGTAGCAGTAATTGACACCCATCAGAACCACCATCGCGCCAAGATGAATGGGGAACTCGACCAGCAACAGGTGCAGGAATATCGACTGGGAGGACCTCCCCACCGCAGCTACAGCGACGGCCACCACAGACAACTGCGTTCAATAGTAAGAAGAACTCGTTCCCCCACCCTGTCACTGCAGTATTGCTACTTCTTGTAGTTCAGCTTCTTTCGCGCTCAGCCTCTGCTATTGTCCGCAATCATCCGGATCACAGCTTGAAGGGTCCGAACTTCGCCGCCATGCTTTGGGTGCTAGGGCCTTCGTCTTGAGCCCGGGCCGGCCAGTTGGGGCCTTCAGTGCTAGAAGATGACTGCAAGTGCCGTACTGGCAGTTCTGGACCAAGTGCAGAACGTCGGCCAAGTGGTGGAGATAGGACAGGCCCAAGTTCATCAGAAGGAGCAGGCAGAAGTTTGGGAAGAGAAGCCCAGCCCAGGACCCTAAAGTGCCCTATGCAACCTCGCCTGGCTTGTCCGAGTTGTGAGAGTGTAAAGTGCTGAGTCGGGTTTAGGGTTCAATCTAGAGTGCTGGCCGCCTGCGGCAAAGAAGGGTTCCGACTGACATAATATACTAGCATGTACCATCATAAACTATACTATACTATACTATACTATAATATACGATAATACATAACTGGACTGAAGTTGGGAAGCTCGGAACTTGTTCCTGCAAATCCCGTAGGAAAGATTTTGCATGTGGTTGGCCCTGCCCGACTTAAACCCTAAACCCTAAACCCTAAACCCTAACCACAGGTCCTTTGGGCGCGGAGAGCTTACCAGCTCGAGTCGCAGTCCGTTCGCCTCGACGTCTTTGACCACGTCAAGGAGGACTTAGGGGCTGAGTAGGTAACCTTTAACCTTTTGAGGCTTATATTGTAAATACCCTACTATAATTTAAAAGGTTAACCTTTTTCTTTGGCCAGGGTACTCAGCCCCTAAGAGGAGATTCGCTCGCACCACGATACTTACATGGGTCGAATCGATGTCTTGCTGCTCGTCCTGGCATTGAGTCCTGGCCGATTAGAGGGCAAAAGGCACGTGCAATACGCCGAGTTTAGAAGGACAGTGGAAGGTTCATGCGAGTTTGCTGGTTTTAAGTAAATGATGCAGGCAGCAAATTTCCCAGGATCCTGCCCATAGCGACACCGACAGAAGCCTAAATCCTAAACCGCCATTTCTCCGGTGTCCACATCAGAGAGACTGAGGATCTGGCCTTTCGCTTTGAATGCGATACAATTCTCGGACCCGTTCATACCGCAGACCGAGTTTGAGTGCGAACATTGCATCGAAGTCAAGCACAAATGGATTGTGTTTGTGTGGATGACACTCCTAGGTGCCATTCTCGTCCTGCCCTTTTGGGGGATACTGATGCTTATCCGCTGTCGATTGAAGTTGGATGCATGGCTTGAGTATTCTCTCGCACGTCTGAGCCAGGCAAGACGAGGAATGAACATCACCCCCCAAACCAAAATGGGGTCTACGAGAAATGAGGACGATGAGGACGATCATGATGACACAAAAGACATTGTTTGCCGCCTGGTCAACATGGTAGCGGAGTGCCAGGAGTACCTTGGCCTCATGTGGACAGAGGAGTGCAGCTGGCTGGTTCACACCTCTACGAGCCTTCTTTGGATCTCAGCTGGTGCGGCACTACTTCTTACTGCTCTGTCCATCTGGGTCTTCATGGTCAACAAAGGCGGCGCTCACTCGAAGTTTGGAAACTGGTTTGCCGTGATCGTATCGCTGGGGATGGCTGTGCCCTTAGTCTACATGCTGCGAAGATCGTTCGATGAACTGGAGCCGCCCGATGAGGACATGCTTGCGTCTGCGGCAGTGAGTAATCCAGCCATGAACGAGCCTGCAACACGAAGGCGCAGAGCGCAGCTGCTCAAGGGAAATAGCAGCCCCAATTTCTCGCGATTTTTCGGCGACGGAACGCCGAAAGAGGAATTCACAGGAGAGAGTCGCTTCTCTAACCTGCGGGAAAGGATCTTCGATCTGCTGCCAAGCTTTAAGCGGATGTGCGGTCGCAGAAAGCAAGGGCGAAAGAAAGGGGAGCCGCTTTTGAGACCAACGTAGATGTACAGCAGGGACAGAGGCACCAGCACAGGCTGGATTCTCGAGGCCCACACGCTGGACCGGTATTCCGCTGCGAGGAAGTCCTTTGATGTGCTTCCCAGTGCGGAGAACTGGTGAAGCCTCTCTTGACAGCAGGCCGCAGGGGCCTCTTGACGAATTTGAATGAGCCGCCTCATCCAGAGTCTAGCCGCACCCCTATACGGAAGAATGCTTGGAGCAAAGATGAGCGTGTGGCCAGACTTGTGGATAAACAGCCGTCTTGCAAAGCAATGCGCAGCTGTTACTATTCAATGTTCGTGCTCGCAAACTCGAAGCACTTGGGTCCACTTTTAGAATGCAGGTTCAGCCAGAGGCGGTCATAAGCTCGGAGAAGAATAAGGCCCTTGACTGCATGAATGGGTGGACCCTGCACCTTGAGTGCACAGCCCCAGCAGAGGTCCTCAAGTCAAAGCCCTGACTATGGAAATGAGGGCAGTGCAATGCAGATGCAATCTTCATGAGTGTATCGAAGCCCAGGTACCTACGTGGTAGGTGTTACCGTGCGCATGATACTAGTTCTGAATGCTCCGTGTCTGGAACGTTTCTGCTCACTTCAGCTGTCAGGACGTGCATGCCAAATTTGGCCAGCACCCAGCACGAAACTTGGCGGCTCGGCTCGCAAGTTGAGCCCCGTCGAGCTCGAACGGCACAACTGCGGGCTGCACCTGCGGCGTACGGGGTGTTCTTTCAGTTTCTGAGCGCCTTATTGCAAGAGCCCGGTTATTATCCCACAGGGACTTTTAGCTCAGGAAGATCCGAAAGTAATTCCGGCTGGGGTTTGATCGTTGAATTGGACTCCTTGGTCATTCTTACCTGGCTGTCGAAGTCGGCAGCTGGTACATTATTGCATGTCCTATTCTCCTGCATTGGGTTTCGGAAGATCTTGTTTACAAACACCTTTCAGAGGCTTTAGATGGCCAACCGAGCCACGAACCCTAAACTCTAAAACCCTTCTGAGTGGAGCCTTGCCTGCCTTGTGTGAGAGTGAGAGTCGAAACATCTTCTGCGCTGCAGGGTGGAGAAGCTCACCAGGAACCGAGGCGCGTGACCGCGATCTTGCGAAGCAGTGCCTTCAACGAAACTGTCTGACTCCCACTTGGCTAACTAGGGCTTAGGGGTTACATGGTGCTTAGGTTTTTGATGGTTTGGGGTTTAGGTAGGCCGACCCGGACTCCCTGAAGTCACTCTTATGGGGTGTAAGAGCGACTGATCTGCACAGCATCTACGCTTGCAACCTTGTAGCATAAACGTGGCCACGATGCGACAGTTGCGCAGCATGGCTCTTTGCTTGCGCGGGTGTTTTTCTCTCCGCCGAGGCATGTTAGGCACAGGCCTTAGAAGTCGTGGCAGGCAGTTGGCGAAGGATGGCTCATCCGGTGCTCCATCTCAGCTTGCTGGCACTACGGGGACGCCATTGATTGCATCTCCTGCGCATGTTGTTGCAACATGTGTAGCTGGTGCGCTACTTCACACATGCGCAGACCAAGGGTCTGAGTCGTGGACGGGCGCACGTCCATTGCAAGCTTCCTCGGATCTGGATAGCAGCGCAGGTGCGAGCCGCAATGCACCGCTGGGATGTCTTCGGATTTGACGTGCCGATGAATGTCAGAAAATATGCGTCAAATATCTCCGTACAAACAACATGCAACAAAAACAATAATACTAACAAGCAACAACAACAGCAGCAGCAGCAACAACAACAACAACAACGACAACGCCAGCAACAACAACAACAGCAGCAGCGGCAGCAACAACAACAGCAGCAGCAGCAGCAGCAAAAACATCATCAACAACAACA
>CAJNJA010033886.1:0-29684 GCA_905231915.1 Symbiodinium necroappetens
TGGCAAGCGAATCCCTGTAAAAAAAACTAAACCCTTTCATATCTATATGTCCCCCCGTCTTTCGATGTGGGGATGCTTCCCGACCATTGCTCGGCGTTCAGGGGCTCGCTCTCTTCCTTCCGCCGGGTCTAAGGCGCGAGTCAGGCCCCCCGGCCCATTGGGCTTGATGGGGCTTGCACAGAAACAGTACACGCTCGCTCGCTGTCTCTCTCTCGCCAGGGCTTGGGGACGAGTCAACGTCCCCGGGCCGAAAGGCCCACCCAATAGCATTTATTGGGCCACGGGGAGTGAGAAACGAGTACGGGTCATCATGAAGGCTATAGCCTAAAGACTGCGATACCGAACACGATGACCACATACTCTCACAGACAACATGCACAGGGACTCACATCGATTCCCCTGCCAAAAGTCATCGAAGAAAGATTTTAGCCTACCAGTGTTTGGCAGGAATGATTTGTTCCCCCATAAATTTCGGCAGCACTACATAGGGAGAATGTTTCAAACAACGAAGCAACAAGCATAATGTAACCTCACTTTAATCCCCCTTGTCTCTGCCTTTTGCGTGGGCAAACGACCCGAGATTGTACAGCATATGTTCTTGTGGTGCACGTACAGTCATTTGATCGGATCAGGAGGATCCTCTCTAAAGAAGACGAAGTATCACGAAAACCTCACAAGTATGAACAACAAAGGCATGGGATGAAGGGACTTCCCCCTGATCCACAGGAAGGACTAACGCAATGGATGTTCCCCTTGCTCAAGGGGCAGTGCCCCATCTTAAGCACATAGGTCGTAAATTAAATCGGCGGGAACATCCATATGCCCTCATGCTTCAAACTGTGTCACATATGCCATAACAATGACTACTTGCTGACTTGCCCTCTTTGACGTTGTGAACCAAGGACACAGCGCTACATACAAGCCCTACAGAGCTAACATGTGTGCGAGAATCCGAAGAGGGTGTAGCAGTGGGACGTAACTCCCCCTATGAAATACACTCTCGGCGGAGTAGTTGTCCAAATGTTTTGGGCAAAACACTGCTTGAGGTTGAATGCCCCCTTACAACATGCGCTTGATTGAGCATCTTCGTCCCCCCTTGATCAGTTCAGGAAACAAGGATACAACGGATGATACAGGGAACTCTCTCTCTCTCTCTCTGCCAGGTAGGGGAGCTCGGGAAGCGTCCGGTCCCAAGCCCCCGCGCGCTCTATCTCGCCCTCTCTGTTTGCTCGCTTGCTTGCTTGCTTGCTTGTTTGTTTGCTTTGTCTCGAGGTATGTACGCACGTATGTGCAAAACTACATCACGCAGAACCACAGCAGCCCACTCACACGCCTCCTAGGTCCTACGAATCGCACGCGAAGTCAGTGACAAACTTAGAATTCACCATGAAACTCGCAACACAGTAACCGCTAAACCCTAAGCAGCCATAAGGCTTATTGGCACTTGCCCCCATTCTCGTAAGAGCTCGCTCAGGTGCTGGCCGGCCCGCACAGAAGCGCCCAATGTCATTACGGTGGTCTCACCCACTTCCGTAGCCATCAAGAGGCCCTGCAAGACGTGCACGACCACTGTCGAGCTCTGGTGCTCACGGGCCCTTCTCCATAGCCGCACCTCGCGCCAGCGTGAGCCCGAGGCCAGAGCACTCGCGGCAGCATTTAAGGCCACGGTGTCAGGCCTTGTGGTCGAACCTCACGGCTTTGAGGCTGTAGAGGTTCTCGATTTCAGGATTTCACTCTTCCTCACTGCCCCGTTGCTTTGGCCAGACCCTCCCCGAGGCGGGTTCTGTGGTCCTCTATTCCAAAGCGCTCGTTTTCAATATTACATCTGAAAGTGCAATTCGATGGCCTCGAACCAGCTCCAGGCAGATTCGCCAGGCATGTCCGCGCTGACCTCGGCTGTGTGTTGTATCGTCGTTCATTCAGGCTGCAGTTTGGCATTTGCATCTGCAAAACGTCGAACAGAAGACGGGGCCTCATGCTCAAGAATACATGACAGATAGCGGAGTTCCCACCAGCGACAACAGACCGCACACATCAGGCACTGCATTCCAAAAGTTGAGAGCGAGCGAGCTAGTGAATCCTACAAAAGTCCTACAGACAAGAAATGTCGGGTCTTTGGGTGTGAGCTGATGTTCATGTCACGGCACGTACCACGTACGTGGGATTGCAGAGGGATCTCCTCCCCTCGAGCTCAGCAAGCAAAGGATCACAATCTAGGGCCCTGGGGAACTGCCTTAATGCTAAGAGCAATTGGAGCTTGGAGCCCGCAGCCACCGCCGCGTTGAGCGCCAAGTCCGTCGGGTGATGGATGAGAGACCTGAGAAGTCAGATCTCGCCCTAATGGCCCCAATCCGTCGCTCAAGACTACACTGGGCCGGCCGGATTTTCGCGCCGCCATCGGCCTGTGTCAACAGAAACAAAGGGGGTTCTGCGGCGCAGCTTCGCGAAGCTTCCATCTGCACATTAAACCGAACATCATGCCCTGAAGCATCGCCAGCTGGACTTGTGCGCTGCAGCCTGCTTCACAAGTGGTAATTAAAATCGGTGTTGAAATCTTCATATTGCCATAGCAACACTAAAACAGAAAGAAGTTTACAATGGCGGGAGATTCGGTGTCCTCGCATGATAACGGTAAAGTCTTTGGTATGGTGATAATGAACGACAGTGACGATAGTGAGCCGGTGATACCCTACTCAGCAAGGCAATAGTCTTGTCAGACTATCATTCTGCTTCCCGTTTGCCGACAGTTAGCCTTATTACTAGGACCAGGAGCCGCATGTGAAGCTCTGCAATCTTGTGCCCGGCACAAGTGTAGCACACGCTGCTACGGATTCACTGCCACGTTCACTTGGTTCTGCCGGGGTCGTGTTACTCACGAGGAATACACCGCTCTGGCAAACGACTGCAACCAGAAACAAGGCCAATATAGTCCAAATAAAGGGGCCAAAAACGAAATGCAACTAGATGGTTAGAGTCGAGGGTCAACCTAATACAGCAAGCTTGAGCTGGTGGTGTTGCGATTGAACATGACAGCACCAACTGGCGGATTGTACAGGACCTGAGGCCGTCCTTGCTGCCTATTCAGGGGCGAGTGCCTCATGCATGCGTGGTTGAGTGGGCAAAGTGAACGAGCAAAGTAGCGAGAGTGAGTAGAGATAAGTGCATTAAAGCAAGCGTGCCTGCAGTGTGGCATGTGCACATTCGCGAGTAGGCGGGTGGGTGAGTAGGGGAGTGAAGTTGACATGCTTAAAGCCCCTCCTGGAGCTTCGCCTGTTGGAATCCCTTAAACTGCAATTCGGGCCACCATCATCAAACCTGGAAGGGCTGCACCCAAGACTCGCGCCCAAGACGCTTCACGTGTAAGAATGCCTGCATACAACGAAGAAAGACATCGACGGTGACGACACGACGACAACTACAACAATGACGACACATGACGACGCGACCACGACCATGAACACGATCAAATTATTCAATCACTGTCTCAAGTGATACAGTAGGTAGGATCATTCAAATCATTGGGAGCCACAGCAAAAGCAGCCGATGATGACTTCGTGGAGGCTCGGCCACAGCGTCTAATTGTTTACCAGCAAGGCATGCGTCGCTTCGGGGTGGTTCTGTAGGCTTCCAGGATCCGGCGCAGTTTCGGAACTGCTGCCCATGGTGCATCGGCAGGGGTGTCGGAAGCAGCCGAAACCACAGAAAGCGCCAGGGAAACTGGCAGATTGTGTGGCGACAAGTTGTCAGAGGCGTCGAAAGCTGCATTGAGCTCGGGCTCCTTTACTCTTATAGGTTGGTGGCACCAGTGAAAGATGAGCATCCTTGAAAAGGAACCCTCCCAACCGACATCTCCAATCACAACCTCATTCGTGTCATTTAGGACGGAGCCCCGGATCTGCACCACGTCGCTTGGCAAGAAACTGACTGTCATACTCTCGGCAGGGAGTCCCAAAAACAGATGCAGACCTCGCTGGTCTATCTCCAGGGGATTCTCGTAGTACCAGGCCACAAACTGGGACATCCACAAGGCCGTCGTAGCTGAAGCACGGAGATGGAACACGCCAATGTTGATGCAGTCTGCATCGGCATGGCGGGCAAAGAGCGCATCCCACCCTTCGGCTGAAGACAATATGCGCCTAGTCGGGTCTCGCAGCCAGAAGGTGTCCATGTCCGTGTAAATTACATCGATGCCAAGATGCAGCAGTGCATGGATACAAGTAAACCGGTGGACCTGAGAACGGGTATCTGGCATCCAGCAAATCACAGGTATGTGAGCATCCGATGGGTCTCCAGCTGACTGCTCCCGGCATGCACTGGCGGCATCTTCCCCGATAGCAATTACAATCAGAGGATACACAACATGCAGCGAGGACAGATGTCGCACTAGCCGCTCCAAGAGGTAAGCCCAAGCTCCGCCATACCTCGGTCTATGCTGGAACGGTCTCGAAGACAAAGCTTACCAAAGTCGGCAGGATCTTCGGCTAAATATGCCTATGTGAGACACACTTCCGTGAATGCACGTATTTATTCATGTGTGTACCTGCTACATGCGCTTCTTCAGTCCAAGGAGTCATACCCCCACCCACATTCAAAGCTGGAACATACGGACATACGGCATACCAGCTTTGGCACGGCTTCGTCTTACTGCTGGATGTCGCAAGCATCGTTTCGTTTGTGAAAGCATCCAAGCCACAGCAAAACCACATACGCCAGCCTGCGTGCTAGCCCTCTCCTTTCCGACACAGCTGCCACGGCCTGCGCTGCGTGGATCAAGCTCCGGACGATTGGCCTGAAAGGTCCCCATTGGTCTTCGCGACGGTTTGACTCTGCGCGAAGGGCCTCTGCATAGCCACTATGATCCATGCTGACCAAGTTTTCTACCTGCTTGGAAGCCGTTGCAGCCCAGTCTGGTGACAGGAATTCATCATGGGGAGACACCAAAGGGGACAGTTCGTCATTTCTCAGGTTCCAGTCGCTATACAAGCGCTTGTACTTGCGATCGCCGGGCCTGAACCACAACCCTTTGTTCATGTCATAGAACAAGTCCATAACATGCCAAACAGGCCAAGGTGAGCAGGACATGTCATGAAAAGGAACGTTCCAAAGCGCATGATTTGTCATCGACACGTAGGATGGCACGTCCCGTGTCATGGATAAAGCACCAGATATGCTTACGAGTCCAACCGACAAAAGAAAGAAATAGCCCACGGGGCACTCATCAAATCCTCTAGTTGGGCTTTTGGAAACCGCATCCGCGCAGTCCAGGACGTCTGGCACCAATGCGTCTATCGCGGAGCTTCGCTCTAGAGATTCATCCATGTATACCAAATTAAAGTATTCTCGACCGAGCCGTCTGCACTCGACCCAGTCTATCAAACCCTCTGTGAGGTTGTCGCATGTCAACAAAGGATAATCGGTGTAGTAGAACTTGGAGAAATGTGCCAGAATTGAAAAGATGGGCCACCTTGTAAGGCCCAGGACCAGCGTAGCATAGCTTTTGAGGAGGCCTTGGATCAGATCTTGTACACTTTCGTCCCAGTAGCCTTGACGGGCCTTCTCGTAGAAGTACAATATGAGCAGGCACAGAGACCCAAGTGGGCATTCCTCGCGAGATCGTTCAGGAATGGAGTAGGATCTGGGCATATCTGTCTCGAGATCTGTCTCGACCACCAAGTACTCCAAGCCGCTTGGAAAGGAGAAATTCGTTTCGACTGGCTTTTCAGATAAATTTGCTCGGACACGCTCGTACACTTTGTTCCAGTCGATGATGCTTCGAGCTCGCGAGCTCACTACAGCACAGTCGTAGTCCATGAAAGGTGTGCCCGAGGCTTGCGGCCAGCACAGGAGGCTTGCAAACCATGCCAGCCACATGTCGGAACTGTTCCAACGCGTTTCGGATCCCGCCAGGCTCAGAAGCTAAGAAAAAAAGGCTCTCGCACCTCCAGCCCTGAAGTCACCTAAACATCGCAAGGCATCACAGGCAATCCAACCGAACCCCAAAGTTGCATCAGGAATTCGAAAACCTTAAACCCTAAACCCAAAACCCGGTTTACGCTCTCACAACTCGGACATGCCAGGCGAGGTCAATGGTACGTGGTCGGCGTGAGACAGGAAGCAAGGACCCCTAGCTGCATACCAACCCGGTTTAGGGTTTGGGGTTTAGGCTTGTGGGTTTTGGGTTTAAGATTTTGGGTTTACGCTCTCACAACTCGGACAAGCCAGGCGAGGTTCATGGTGCGAAGTCGACGTGAAAGAAACTTTTGTTGCAGACCGTGCCTACTCCATAATGACGTATCCACTAGATACGGTTTTCCTATTAGAAAGTGGTTGCCTATTAAACAATGCTTTCCCGTGAACCTTACCTGTTACACAAAGGGTTTGCTATGACACAACGGTTTAGGAAGTTACTTAAAGTGGATTGGATTGGCTAGGGTTGGTTTAACTTTGCTTGGTTTGATAGTAATATAGCGATGTGTTTATGATCGAATGTAAAGATAAGGGAAATCTGTGTAAATATATTAATATACATACATATCTATGTAGTTTTTGTTACGTCTGTGTAGGTATGTATGTATATTATATATATATAAACGTAACTGCATGTTGCATGTATACATGTACACAGATGGTAAAGTCCCGCATGTATGCATGTACTGATACACTGGCCGTATGTTACTATGTCATATGTGAACCGTACATATGTACGTGCACGATCTTTCTTTCTTTCTATCTCTGTTTCAGCATAGCTATATACCCAAATATACATACATTTTCACATACATACATAATTATTGCGCATCTGCCTAAGTACAACGTGTGTGTAGCAATACATACAGACCTACTTATCTACAAAATCGATCCGTCTGTCTACTTACCTACCTACCTACCTATCTATCTAACTATCTGTCGATCTATCCCTTCTGAGGTTAGCCGGCTAGCCACGCCTTTTTGCGATGTTGGGGGTTGAGGGTTTCCAGAACGAGTCATTCCTTTTCGAGCCTAAGCTTTTGTGGCTTTGGGTTTACCACCCATTTTCCCCTTTTAGCGGATATGGCCTCACATTTTCGCAGCAATTACAGAGTGCCATCCGACCTTGCGTGCGAAGCCGTTGAATTACCAGTGCATCTGCCTAGATTAGAACAGATATGCAGCAATCTATATGCATATATCGCCACAGGTTTCACTCGCATGGTAGGCCGGGCGGCACCCCGTATTTGCTATGAAAACGTGAGGCCAGATCCTAAACAAGCCATGGAAGTCTAAACGTCAAAAAAAAGACTGATTCCGAAAAACCCTAAGCCGCCAAGACTCAAAAGACTGTGCCAAAAAAGATGGACCCGAGAAAAGGTGGGCCACACAAGGAATTAGGATGATGAACACAACGCTACAGGAACTGTTGGTTGTCAAGACAAAATGGATGGTAAACCCGAAGCCGAAAAGACAGAACCCTGAAGGGAATGCATGAACCGCAAAGACAGAAAGGAGTTTAGCACAGCAGGAACCCCATAAGGAGTAAGTGGGCCACAGGCACGTAGACCCGAAAAGACATGGCCAACCCCAAAAGCATTGGGCCAGCCTTGATTTCTTAAGTGGCAAACCCACGACTTTTGAATATGGGGAGGTAACAAAAATCCATTGCCCGAGAACAGGCACAAGCGGCCAATCCCAAACCTTGACCGTGACATGCTTTTGGTGATGCCTAGAAACCATGCTGTAAACAGCCAAGCCTGGGTGGCACGCGCTAGAACCCAGAGCTTCTTCAATCGCTGTGTAAATATTTGCCGAACGATAGCTTCCAAATAGACCAGGATTTCCTCAGCCCCCCCCCCCAACCCTCTATCGATTCTCTCGACTGCACCTTTCGCGGTGAACGAACTCAACAACCATGGGTCGTTGTGTGCCCCCACCCATCCGCCCGGCACGCACATGCTCTCTTTTTCTTTCGGAGGTGGCTGGTCGCGAGCGAGCCCTTGCTCGGCGGTCGCCCGGCCCAGCCTTCTCAGAAGGCTAAGGAACTTCCCCCCTAGGAACGGGGTCCTAGTCGTCCCTCTTGATGTGGGAATCGTTAAGAGGAACCCCACAGACAGGGGGTAACCAGGAAAGGCCTGAAACCCAAACCCTCGCCAATGCTACGTGGCCGGTACTACCCCACGTGCTGCCACCGGGCTGGCATCGCTGGAGGTTCCTCGGCTGCGCTCTGGCGCTGCGCGCATACTTTGCGCTGACGGTCTTCCCAAACTCCGGGGGCGCAACCGGGTATCGGGATCCCGAGGGATCACCCCGCGTTCCACTGGAATACCGCGGATAGCCCATGGTTTCCGAGGGGCCCCTGGCACTATCCAAGAGAGCGAAAGCAAAGAGTGGGTGGGGAAAACGGTTCTTCACCTAGTGCCAGCTGGTACCTGGAGACACCCTCGAACCACGGCTCGACGGGACAATCGTGAAGACCCTGCCTCCGGCAACTGGTTGTTATTTCAAGCACTGCGTGCCTTGCTTAACAACCATGGGTCGTTGTGTGCCCCCACCCATCCGCCCGGCACGCACATGCTCTCTTTTTCTTTCGGAGGTGGCTGGTCGCGAGCGAGCCCTTGCTCGGTGGTCGCCCGGCCCAGCCTTCTCAGAAGGATGGGCCAGTTACAGCTCAACCTCTTAACTTTAGGCAAGGAGCCGGTGGCTCCCCAGGCGTCCGCCCGGTAGCCAGCTTCTCCTTCCTCCTGCTTCTTTCTTCCTCCTTTCAGTACCTTTGTACAGGAGGTGCATCGGGAGGGGCCCTAAGGAACCTGGAACCTCCCCCTAGGAACGGGGTCCTAGTCGTCCCTCTTGATGTGGGCCCCCTGGTCGGCAGCCCGCACCGACAACCGTTAAGAGGAAACCTAGGAACAGGGAATAACCAGAAAAGCCCCTGACGCCGCGGACCAAACCCAAGGGACGCAACCCAACGCCCAAGCAGCGGTCCCCTCTTGGTTTTCCCTTCTTTTTTTGCTGTCCTTGGCCCGTGACTTGTTCACGGGCGGAAGCATGTGCTGCAGCACGGGCCTTGGCGGAACTTTCGCGCGAGTCCCATCTCTGCCCACTTCCAGCCGCAAGTCGTGGTCCAGGTCTGCGGCGGAAGTGGGCCGATGGAGGATGCGGGGGATCGTGCTGCACCAGTGTCTGCAGAGAGACCCGTGCGCCACGGCCTAGCGGTCCCTCAGCCCGGGCTCGTAGGAGACCTCCACCCTGCCCAGATAAGTAATCGGCGCCTCGCGGAGGTAGCTCATCATGGCCTCCCAAATACGCCACCGGCCCAGCGTCATCACGGTCTCCTCCGCAAGGCCAGCGCGGAAAGCGAGGAGTGCCCCTGTCAATTAGCAGCTGCACCCTCACTTCCCACTGCTCTTTGAAGGGGCCGGCGCGGGCCTGACCATCCTGGCCGCCCAAGGCAGGCCCGGACTCACCCCAGTGCCGCCGATAGCACTCCAGAAATTTCACGTTGCTCGGGCGTACACTCCCTTCGCAGCAGCATGCTCCGCCCACCTTCCGGGCACGCCGGGGTCTGGCATTTGAGGCACTTCGCGGGCGGGCGTCCGCGAGCCCTTGCGCCGCGGTGGGAGGACTCCGCCCGTGCGCCGCGTCCTCGAGCGGTCCCTGCTGCAGCGTCGCCCCGAAACCTGAACCGCATTCTTCTTCCTATCCTCCCGGCCCTTCTCCTTCAAGAGCCACTTTTTCTTACCCTTCCTCCCAGGTCGGGCGGCACTTGGGCTTGACTCGCACCGACGAGGCGGACGTAAAGTGGAGGGGAAACTGGCAGTTTCCCTGCTTCGGTCGGCGTGTGAGCACAGGCAGAACAGCATCTGCAGCAGAACGCCGTCCGGGCCGTCGTGACACAGCGCTCACACACAGGGTGCCCGCACAGCCTCGGAGCAGAACCTTGGAGGCAAACGCCGAGGAGGCCATTGCCCGATGCAGGATGAAGTTGGGTCGGGTAATCACCCCGTCCTCGGGGGGCTGGCTACCTTGTGCAGGATCGTCGTACCTTGTGCAGGATCGTCGCTCCCTGTCTCCGGCACGAGCAACATGCTGCGAGGGCAGCCGGTCCACAATGCACACTTTTTCGGCACGAGGTTCGACAAGCCAGCTAGGCGAAAGCGCTCACCGCAGAAAAAATCTTGATGGTGAGTGTGCTGTAGTTGCCTCTCTTTTCTCGGGGTTGAGTGCTTTACAGTGATGATGCAGCCGTTATTGTGGCAGCAAAACGAGAGTTTTCGGCAGTTGTTGTCAGAAATGAGCCAACAGCAGCATCGTCTGCATCCGACTTCACTCAAGCTTTGCACGACTCTTTGCGAGCTCGAGATGCGCGGGAAGTTCGTCAAAGAACGGACAATGTGCCACAGGACGA
This sequence comes from Symbiodinium necroappetens, assembly GCA_905231915.1. Classification (NCBI taxonomy): domain Eukaryota; class Dinophyceae; order Suessiales; family Symbiodiniaceae; genus Symbiodinium; species Symbiodinium necroappetens. Next base: position 10,379 of record CAJNJA010033886.1, read on the forward strand.
CAACCCCGACAAAGTGTTCAACACATTAGACCCGAGAATGCAAAACATCATGCGTCAGTTATCCAAGATTGGGATCGCCGCATTGAGCGGCTTTTCCACCAGAGAAACCTCAAATCCAAATATGACAGCCTCCACGTCTCAGGCAAAGGCACGGGGGAGACAAGGTCCCCGAGCCCCGGTCGGTAACCCGCGGCTGCGGAGGAGCAGGGAGGCCACCCCCGCGAGGAGCCCCCTCCAGAGACTACTCTTATGTGAGTACGACGAGGAGGATGAAGAGGAGGATTATGAAGAGGGCTCCGACTCGGGGCCGTCATGGCATCCGTCGCGGGACTGTCCAGAAACCGTGCGAAGCCTAAGCCAGTCCTACCTGGCTGGCTCCTCGCGCCTCCAGCCAATCTCCGAGAAAGCATCGCCCAGCGCCCAGCCGTGCCACGGGCAACCGCAGAGCCCAGGGAGGGGGATGCCGAGGGCCCCGCCGATCTCGCCCGCTACGGGCCCGTTCTTCTTCCCAACACGGCCGGGCTGGAGCTTCTGCAGCGGCTCCCGGCTTCTTCTACTGACCTTTTTGGCAGCTGTAGTGCGCATCCACGCTTTAAGTCGGCCAAAAAGCCCTTCAGCAGCGTTCGTAGACACAACAATCTCTTTTCCCGAAGATTGTGTCCCTTCTGGAAAATGCTCTCTGCTTGTGGTTGACAGCACGGTGGACAAAGCCCCAGGTCGGCTTGAGCTTGGACATCCACTGATGACTCTTGAACTTGTCAGGAAAAACCAAGCTACCAGCAACAAGTGCCTCCGAATGTAAGCTTCAAAATTCGAGCTGTTCTGTCGGGAATTTCGACCAGCAAACAGCGTCCTGTGGCTTTGCCAGTGCTTAAATCCAACTCAAGCATTCCGAGTACGATCTTCTTCGTGCCTGCAGTGGCACGGGCCTTGAAGCCTTGAAGCCACCCTTGCAGTGCTTCTTCTTTGTCAAAAACGTATCATCCACACAAACAATTCTTCTGTCACCACCGAGCTGTGCAGAACTGAAACGAGCGACAGACAACCGCAAAATGTTTCTGATCTTGGTGAAAAAGCCTCTCCAATTCTTAATGCTCACTCCTGCTTGTTTTCGAGCTGCTATGTAGGAAGAGTCTGAAGCAAACCAGTGGAGTGATGCCAGATACTCTGCAGAAGTTGTTTCCAAGATAGTTTGGAAGTGTGCTAGGACGACGCCACGTCATCTTCTTATTGCACAACTTCTTTCTGGGAACATCATCATCCTCATGATCACTGTGAAAATCTGGATTTGGAATGCGCTCCGTGCAATGCAAGAAAAGTTGTCCTTGTCAGAGAAGTTGCTGCTGAAGGACTTCCACTGGTGTCCTGCTGCACAATACAGTGGCATGACGAGCAAGCCAAACCAAATGAGAAACCAGCACGCTTGCCGATTTGTTGGCCGAAGCTTCTTAGAAGCCTCAGCTGCTGGTAGAACCTCCTTGTCCATGCTTGCTCAAGAGTTGCAAGGGCGCTGAGTCCAAAAAACTACAAAAACTATTGAGCCAGAATGCAGTGGCTCCAATGTCACAGGAGACTTCTCAAATCTCTGGACTGTGGCACCAAACCACCCAAAAAAAGTCTGGGACATTTTTCTCAACTTGCTGTCCTCCTTCTCAGGGGGCTTCCTGCCCCGGGCCCCATGGGCCCACGAAGGTCCGAAGACCTCTTCCTCCGTCGGCTACCCCCTCCTGTCGGGTCTTGCCGTCCTTCAGCACCCGACCCCGCCTTGCCGCAGGCGCGAGGCCCGTAAGCCAACAGCGCGCAGGTCAGCAGCAGCAGGAGCAAAAGCTCCCCGCCCGCCCACAGCCATGGATTATCCAGCAGCCAAAGCGCCACAAGCAGCATGGGCGCCCTGAAAAACGGGGGAAACCGGCTGAAGCCAGACTGCGGGGCGCGAGGTGACTCTTGAAGGGAGAGGGCGGGCGCTAAGTTCAGCCATGTTGCCTTATCTTTTCCTCTTCTTGAAAGCCTCCTCCTCTTGCCTTCTTTTTCCTCTGTTCCTTCTTTTCCTTCTTGTCCTGGGTCCTGGGCGCCTTCATCGCCAAAGCCAGAAGCTCCGCCGGGAAAGGATCCCGCGGAGTGCGCCTGAGTCTTTGGGGGACCTCCTTGCCCTCTCGGCTATCCGGGATGCCTCGACGTTGAGGGTGTTGCGGTAATTAGTGCTCGAAGGTCTCGATCTGGCGATCTCTGCTCAATCCGGTTACAGATGGCCTCTTTCGAGGTCAACTTGGCGGTGATTGTGAGGGCGATGAGTTGTTCAACTGGGGCCCTGGACGCGGTGCAGAGGCAAAGACCGCCAGGTACCGTGTTCCTGTGGATGGTCGCCCTCTCCTCTGGATCCGTAGTTTCCTGGCATCTCGCGGTTGCACACGCTGCGGCCCAGCAAGCAGGTCCACTTTCTCGACGCCTCACCACGGGCTTTGGGGGAATGCTTTTCACAGAGCGGCGCCGTTCACCCCCGAACGCCGCCTTTCCACAACAACAACAACAACAACAACAACAACAACGAAGCGAACCTTCAGTGCGCCGTCCGGCTTCGCCTTGACAAGGGTGGCGATTTTGGTGCCAATGGCTCCCGGCCATCGCTCCAACCTGTTCCCAGGCCTGTGCGCTCGAGGTGGCCTTCCTCGACCAGGCGTTCCAGCTCTCCCCGGCTCTCTTCCCAGTTCTGCGCGTAGCTCGCGTAGTTGTCGTCCACGTCCCAGCTGGTCCGGGACACGAGGAACTCGTAGGACGCGAGCGCCTCTGTTGGCCCTGCGCGGGCGGGAAGACGCCTTCTCTCATTCGCCCAGCGGTCTCGCCTCCCAGCCACTTGGGCACACGGCTCCCGCGGCCGTGCCGCCGCGGCTGCTCCTGCCTTTGCCAAGAGAAACGTTGAGGCCCACTGCTTGCCATCCGACTCAGCGCTGAAGTTCCTGGAAGGCCTGATGTAGGTCTTTCGCCGACTCCACTGCTTCTCCACTGAGCTGGTCGGACCCTCATTCCTCCTATGCACAGCTCGTTCTCCCTCCTGGGCGGCGGTGCTTGTGGGTGCTCAGGGGGCACTCTGTCGAACGAGCTGGTTCCAAGAGGACGGGCTTCTGCCTCGCCCCTTTCCTAGGTGCCCCTTGCCGCCGCGAGCGAGGTTCGCCAAACTTCTCGGCCGCTCTCCTCGCACCACACCTTGCCCTTGAGCGGTGTGTGGGTGTGCTTTGGATGCCGGCACCGCCGCGCCAGTGAGAGAAAGCACTCGCCGTTGGTGAGCAGCCCCGTCGCTTCTGGTGGGCCCGCGCCGTACACGCACTGCTCCCCGCCCGGCCCTCCTTCCTTCTCTTCTCCACCCTTTTCCTGCTCAAGGCCCCTGGCTTCTTGCGGTTGTGCCGGTGAAGGTCCTACAGGGGGGGGGCATGTGGATTCAGGCCGGCTTGTGCTTGCAGCTCATCTCCAACGTCTCCACGAAGACATCGTCCTTGCTAAGGTCCCACATTGCACCTTCCCCGTTCTTGTCTAGTGGGTCCCAGACCTTGAAGCCGGTGCCTCGCAGCGCTTCCCGCACCCAAGAAAGCAGGCTTCCCGCCTGCCTCCCCCGCCCCTGCTTCCCTCCCCTAGGCTCGGGGTGGGGCACACCACCACCACCTTCTCCTGGTCGTGGTCCGGCTACCACCAGCAGGTGCCACACCTGGAGGTACCGAATCACCAGCTCTCGGAACCGATCCCTGTTATGGTCCAGGGTGCTCTGTGTCACCATGGCGATCCTTTCCCCCGTCGCGTCCTTGACTTCGAACATGAGGAGGGCGTTCTCGAACACGGACCACGATGCTAACCAAGCATCATAGTTCGGGGGGCCTGGCACCTCCACCGTTCTGAACGAGCCGTCGGGCTGCAGAATGTGGTTCTTGAACCTTAGGCTCTTGGCGAAGCGGTGCTGGAAGCCCACGAACAGGGCGAAGTCCGCATAGGGGGACATGTCAAGGTCCACCAGCCTGAGGGCCGACACCTGCTCCGGGGAGGGTTCAGTTTCAGGCCTGACCGGTCCTTCTTTGTACTTCTCCAGCACCTTGAAGTAGCCATCGACCTCTGCCCTGTTGAGCTCGGGGACCTCAGCCTCGTCGGCTTGGTCCAGCGCTGCTCACCTTTATCTTCCTCTTGGCTGGGTCCGGCCCAGCTGTGGCTGGGGCCGCCGCCACGGGCCCTGCGCCTGTCACCCCTCCCCCCGAAGTCAGGGTGGGAGTGGGTGTCGTGAGGAAGAGCTCCGCGATGGCCTTCCGGTTTTTGTGCCGCCACCTTCCAAAGCAACCCCACCTGCGTCGACTCCACGACCGTAAGGCCCGCTCGCTCGCGGGGGTATGGCCGGGTTCACCCGCAGTGCCATGCTCGGGGACGGCGATGCGCGCGGCATGGACTGCAAGCCGGAGCGCATCGGCAGGAACATTCCCCAAGATCTGAAGACTGCCAAGTGCCACGTCAACGGCCGCCCAAGAGCCCGCCTCGAGTCCCACCCACGCGATGGCCTGGGCCACGGTGGTGATCCCCGTAAGCTGGGCCTCTGTGGGCAAGTCCACAGCGGCCATGGCTCGAGGGAAAACGGTTCTTCACCTAGTGCCCGCAAGTCCCAGCGGGCCAGAAGCCAGCTGGAGACACCCTCTGAGCCACGGCTCGACGGGGACAATCGTGAAGACTCTGCCTCCGGCAACAACCTGGTTGTTATTTTAAGCACTGCGTGCAATGCATAACAATTCGGCCAGCGTTTCTCAATTCTTCAGTTCTTCTGCTGGAACTTTCAGCTAGGCTACAAAGGCCGTTGGCGATTCTGGGTTCAATGCAATGCCAGGGACCACCGTCCAGGCGCCGTTGAAGTGCCTGAGAAGCTGAGAAGGATGCTGCGAAGAGGCGGAAGCTAGGGCCTCTGAGCAAGTTTGTCCGACTTTTTTCTTTCTTCCGAGTGAAGTTACGAGTGGAATCACAGTTACGGCTGCAATGCACACTGGCCTTCGCACATGGTTGGGGCCTGCGACTTTGACTCTCACGGCTCAGGCGGCTCGCTCGGATTTTGCTCATGTTAAACAGGGGTTGGGCCTACACTCTCCGAGAAGGACTCGGGATCCGGATCTCACGCAAGCCCAAGTATCTTGAACAAGCCTTTATCATACCCAATCGGCTTTCGCTTTCCGACTTCCGACGCTCCTGGTGCACCAACTGAGAAGCTACAACAAATGACAACGAGTGATGCTTCGGGCACTGCCGACACATCTGTGTTCTATCTCTCGGGAAACCGATATCGGAGTGCATGCTTTGAATCTTCGCCCGGAAGCCTTCCCTCAACCTTTGTCCTGCTTGGGCTTGCCTGAAAGGGGCCCATCCCCATGCAAGCAAGCTCGCAGAATTCAGCGCAACAGATCTCCAACCTGGCGCCAACAAAGTCCTGATGTCTCAACAAACTCGAGCATAAAGATGTGCATCTTCTCAGGTCGCTGCAAGACTGAATGGCCGCCGGCAGGGCACAGCCAGCACCTGAATCTTGGTTCCTAGCAAAACGAAACGCACACCTCACCACAGATTTCTCAACATGAGGCCAAAACACCTTCGAGATCTCCGACTTGCCACAACCACCGCAACAAAGCAAGCGCCTGCACTCCAGCTGCGGGCTGTACCCTTGCTGTTGCACTCGCTCACAACGGCCATTCGCTTTGAGCTCGTGCTTGTCGCAGAATGTCAAAAGTAAGACCCGACACGGCTGTAAGACTGTAAGATGAGCTTTATCGGTCCAGGTGCCAGAATTATGTTGCGGAGCGGAAGGGGTTTCAAAGGAAGCAAGCCGGCAGCTCGTAGCTGCTTCGGGTTTTGGCAAAGGCTGTGATCTGCCGTGGCTTTCATGGCTCCTGCGACCACTGCTGCGCCGCCGTTGCCCCGAAGGCGCTCTGGGAGGTCTCCTCAGTGATGTCTCATGAAGGTCTGCGAGGCCCCGCAAAACCCCATGCCCATGCAGCCCCACATCTACGGCCAGCCGCTAGCCGCCCAGCGTGCAGCCAGGCCAAAAGTCGCAGCGCACCGCCCCAGAGCCGGCCTTCTGAAGAAAGAACTTTGCAGACCATGTGTCAGACACCTTATTCCGAAAAGTGTCAGAAGACTCGATGACCTCTTCCCATCAACTTGCTTCTCTGAATCCAAAGCTGTCGCCCTCAACAAAGAAGCATCACAAGACTTGGAGTTGGTGGGCTCAGGACAGGTTTCCGCTGCTTGTTCGCTCGCGACTTTGAAGAGAGGCAACCACCTGTCATCCATACACATAAGCCTGCGCGAATTTATGAGGTGTGTGTTCTGGGATGCAGACTGGTGGGGATGCGCTAGGTAAATTTCTTCTGTGCGGCCACAGGCTGAATCCCGAACAACATCTAAAATTTAGACACAGCATGCGAGGCTCTCCTTGACCACAGCAGTCCACCGCGATTCCGACGGACACCTTGCCGCGGGTTTGTTGACATCCCTTGCGTGTAGTCTATCGACTTCATTCAATCTTCCAGGCCTGAAGCAACCATCTGCTTACTGCTCGTACAACGGCGACCACGACGATGCCTACCACTACAACTATGACAACTTCTCCTACCTCGGCTCAGCAACCGTGTGCAAAGCAACGGGCTGCAAACGTAACGTTGCTCGTTCTCTCCCTCCCTCCCTCCCTCTCTCTCTCTCTCTCTCTCTCTCTCTCTCTCTGTCTCTGCCAACGTGGATGCGGGATTGTGTCACCCTTGCAACTTGCTGGCACCCATCAGAGCGCATCAACTGGGATGATTGGACCTGCTTGCTCTTGTCAGCATTGGTACCGTGGATATGGCCCACATGATCCCTAATGCCCTAATGATTGGCCTGGACATTCCACAAAACTCTACAGGTCGCGATGACAAAGCCCGGTATGCGGATTGATCTGTACAATAGCTTCGGGTTCAAAATCCAATCGCGTGGCCAGCAGGATACTGCCATCGCGGGCCTGGCACTTGCCTAAGCCCCAAATCTTGCTGGCTTTCGTGTACTCCCGAAGTTCCGAGCCCATGATGGATGAATTGCATACCCTTTCGTGCCACTGCACACTCATGACGGTCGAAGTTTGTTTGCTCACTCGATTCGTTCGTATGGTGTGCAACTGTATGTGTATGTCCCACACAGTGCAGCCGCAGTACTTTAATTTGTGCTGTCAGTTTTGCGCATGTCTCGCAAACCACGGTTCGAGTCACCTAGGGCAGCAGGTGGAAAGAAAATGCCCGTTGATGCGTTATGCCATATGGCACCGCGTGTTAGAATGACTCCCCAGAAGCCCACGAGGCCCCTCCCGAAGCCACAAAACTGCGTGAACTGGATCCCCGAAGTTTTTGATGACGCCTTGCCTCGTCCCTGCGCAAAGGCAGCTGGTGCAGGGACACGGCCCACCGCCCGGCATTCGCACACGAAGCCTCGGACGGCCACAGTGCTAGGGGCCGTCGGAGCCTTCGGGAGACAGTCTCTAAGTCTCTTGGCGCTTGAAGGAATTCCCCCTGCTTGTTGGGATCCCAACTTGCTTCGTGCGAGCGCTCCCCAGCGAACGCCGTACGAGAACGGACGGAGAGCGGCGCCTGCATGTCGTAGCACAACCTGCTACAACGCCAGCTTCATGGGTCCCATGGGCCGAACGCTTTGAATGAAGTCTTGGCCCCAAGACATATAGAACCCAACAAATCGTCTTTTCCGAAACTCAGCTTCTGGCCGCCACAAGGTTGGCAACCACCCTGTCCCAGCCGAGGCCCGCCGCAGCTGCAACCCTTCGCAGCGAAAGGCCCTCGCAATGCATGTTTTGATTGGCCGGTGTACCAAAAACTCAGGATTTGGAAGCTGCTTCTCTGCTCGGGGACAGTAGGACGGTTCGGCGCACGCTCTTTGAAGTCTTTTTGGAACCTTCGGTGAGTTCAACCATTATGAAACTGGACCCGGCGCTGCAGCTTCCACCTGCGCCCAGGCGCAAGGCAGCGATGGCAGCACGGCTGCCAGCACGAGAAGGTTCGGCCGCAGTGAAATCTGCCAAATGGCAGGCAGGGAGCAGCGGCTCGAATCATTCGGATTACAGTCCTGGCCGGGCCTCCTTCCCAGACCGGACGAGGCGCATCGCAGCCGGCCACGAAGCCACACGTGCGGAGAGAGACAGCGAGATCTCCTTGCCCAGGCAAGAGTCCGGGCTCCAGATTCTGGGATCAAGCTTATCCCTAAGCACAGCTCTCAGACGGAGTGTCCCCAGTTGGCGGGCACGGCATAGCACAGCCCTACCGAGAGTTGTAGCAACCAAAACAGAAGCTGAAGAAATGCATGCGTCGCGCATCTGACGCCAAATGCAAGCGGAATCCATGCAGTAATTAAGGCCGAGAATTCGGCTGAGCGTCACTTGGCTGAAGCTCCCGGCCGAAGATACCAAGGGCCGCCAGAGCGAGACTCCAGTCCGCACCACTGGGCAAGCTGGGTTTGGGCCGTGCGCGCGACGCGTGTCTTTAGGCGCTCGCTTTCGGGCGTGCATGGCTTGCATCTGCGGGCTCTAGCTACAGCGGCCATGCGACTCGCAAAGAGTTGAAGCTTTGTCCGGCGAATCAGCTGCTTACAATCTGGAGACACGCGAGGCGCACGCCTGGCCTCGCTACAAGCGGCAGAAGGCCGGCGTTGGTGAGTGCAGAATCCACCTGCACTTGGCGCCCGAACAGCACCCCCTGCATACCCCAAACGGCAACATCAAGCTTGCTTGGCTCTGGCTCCAGAATTGTGTGGCGGTCGATTCAGCCTGTGTCGCGGAAGCCCGAATTCAAGAGCTTTGTGCCAACGGCTGGCATGCGGGTTTACTTGAAGTTAGTGCCAACATTGCCTGCACCCACAATCCTCCGATGTGACCGATGTGTACCCGGCGAATGCCATGAGCAAACTCTGTTGCATGCGGACTGCAGGAGTTCTGCTGACTCTGCCGTTCAGTGAGGGAGGGATGGCCGATATAGGGTTCGAGGTTAGGGGCGGCGACTTCGGTGCTCCACGACTGGCTATGCCACTTCATGGAGTAAAACTTCCAACAGTTCGGATTTGCGGGGTACTGAAAGCACTCTTTGAAGCAATCGCAGCGAGCATGCCCGGCCTGAAGATCGCAGCTCCGGGCAGTCCGCAAGATCTGGCAGGCCTGCTGGAAAGCTCCACGAGGGTGTGGCTACATGCAGACGGAGAGGCACCTAGTTCACCCCACGGCCCCACGGCCTTAACTGACAGAAGGCAACACATCGCTGGCTCATGAAGCGTGGCACATTTTTGAGCGCGGAACGCGTGGTGCATGATGGTGGTCTGCAAGATCGGTGGCAGTACAAACTTCTGCAACATCACAGCGGCAGTCCAAGTGATGTACGGATCCAGCGAATTTCTACGATTGTACAAAACAAAAGACACTCGGAGCGGAAAGCACTTCTGCTTTTTGCAATGCTCCTTTCCTGTTTGACGAAGACGGCTTGCTTCACAAGCAGCCTTACTGGGTCGAGAAACCCACTATTCCTCCGCGGAGCCTACAACACTCTCTCACCCACCGCAGAACGAGTGCACAGGCCCAGTTCTGAAACCCGAATTACAGACTGGTGCTGGCAGAACGACCCACCCGAATACAAACCAGCACACGCAAGACTTCGGCTCAGGTTAAGCATGATCAGGACATACTCGGAACACATAGCTTTGTTACTCCGACTTGTCTTGATCTCCTTGTTCAGCCTCTTCTTCGTCGAGCTCAGCATAGTCCTTGCTTGTAAGTTCAGCAGTCGAACTAGCCTGGCTTGCTACAGATACACCACAACTTAGCCGTCAAGAAGCGCACTTACAAGTAGCAAAAGCCATGCTTCCCAAAACAGCCATGGCTCCGGAAAGAGCCGCCTGAGCAAGGAACTGAACTCAATAAATCCCTCATTTCCCGGATCGAAGAGCCTCGGCAGCGCTGCAATATCTTGAACTGTACACGCGACGCACATTCCGTATGGCAAATGGCAATGTCCACCCGGAGTTTAGAGAGAACAGCATGGACCCGGTGCTAAACAGATAGTTGAACTGTCTGTCTTGTCACTCTCTTCTCGCGTGGGTTTCTGCCAGTATGCATGTCGCCTTGCACTGACTTGCCCCAGCAGTGTGACCATGTAAAATAGCAAAGCAGCATGAACAGCTCGATCAGGCTGTCGGTATCCAGTCCCAATCTCATCTCGTGAAGCAGCTCACAAAACTCCAGCAGGTTCAGCATGCCGTCAGCATCCGCGTCTGCGTATTGGAAAAGTGCCTCGACTCTAGGGTGGCTGAATTCAGGTCTTTGAGCACTCGGTTCGCAGTCCGGATCCTTGCGACGAAGCCCGACCCGGCAATTGCAGGATATCATATCCCTTGCGCCTCCACATCCTCGCCATCGTAGCCTCAGCAGCTGCTCTCTGAGAGTCCTGCTAAGAAGTCTTAAGCCATTTCTACGCAAAAGGATCGAGCAGGAGATCGGACTCTGTGCCACCTCTCGCACCGCTCGCTACAATCAAGCTCAGCACTCAGAGATCCTGAAGCCTTAAGCCCAGCCATTTCTCATTACTTTGCCATCGCGCCGAACTCGAAACGGAATTCTTGCTACAGGCAGATCCTCCCTCGATCCACATCATCAAAAATACGACTGACTACCCTCCACCCTTCGATCAGCGCAGGAACCCCACTTCAGGAAGCACTTGCGCACCCTGGCGAACAGGAGAACTTGCCGCCGCATGTGCCAGGCTGCGGTGAACTCATGCCCTATAATTCCAACCTTGGATGCGTCAGGTTCAAATTGTACTGGCTGTCGAAATGCAGATTCTCAACATACTCTCAACCATCTGCCAAGAGATTCAGCATAACTGGGCCCATTGAATTGACCCGCCACCCACGGCCGGCCAACAAACGTGCAACCGTTCAAAAGTACGGACCTCTTACACCAAGACGGCTCGGCCGAAGAGCCGGCAAGGCGAAAAAGAGCACGCTGACGGTCGTCAGAACGGAAACGAAGAGGTAGCCGGACACACTCTTCGGGGCATAGTCGCCGTATCCTGGCGATAGCTCCATCATCTTGGATCTCTCGCTTTCGGGGCTTGGATATAGACACGGCTACAGCCGTCCCCGAAACCAGGTGGACTGCCCCGAAGAACTGCTTGAGCTGTAAAACCCTGAACTAATCACGACACGTCTCCGACAGTGGTCATGGTGACGATCGCAAGCCAGATTGCGTGTGCCAGGCTGGGGATGTTCGACCGGACCTCCACGAGGTAGATGATAGTCGCAGAGGACAGTGTAATCAGAACCTCTGCTGCTTCACATCTGCTGCTCCATGATAGTAGCGGTAGCGCGGCTGCTACGGTTTTTTTGAGCGTTTGCTCGCCTTCTGCAGAACAACCGGCCAGAGTGTGCGGTGAGAAACCTTACATCAGCCTTGCTTAAGCTACTACAACAAAGGCTGCTGAAACCGAACCCGAAGGCCAGGGTATAAAAGAGGACCGGCAATGCCTCCACAGAATTCGCTGCAGCATCCACAAGCAGCCTCAACGACTCAAAATACCGCAGCAACTTCAGCAGGCGCACGACCTGGGTTCTGTTGATCTGTATGGAACACACATAACGACACCCTTGAAGTAGAGAATCACCGTCCGAAGCCGACCAGTTGCTGGGAGCACATACAAGAGGAATCCCTGCACGGCGTCTGCTCCGGACGCCACCGTCATGAAGCCCGTGCTAGCCCGAAAAATCAGCCCCAACGATGCCAGCATGTCTGCCCAGTTGTACAAATCCGCAAAGTATGTGGCTTTGGACGGTGCAGAGAGCAAGCGGCACATGAACTCAAGAAGAAAGATGGAGTCGATGGCTGTCTCTAACACGGCTGCAACTTGCGCATCCAGAAAAGACTCCTCTTGGCTTGTTTGAAGGAGTGTCACCGCAAGGCTAAGCACAACAGTCAGTCGCAAGCTCATTGATAGTACCCAGGCAAGCCAGCTGGAATGTGGATCATCCAGGATCTGCGAAGGCATTGGAGGGTCGGGTGCAAAAGTCGGGCACATACCGTTGGGTGCTGTGAGTCGGGAACTAGGTCACGCTGGGAAGAGAGTTGTCAAGGTTTGGGGGATCTTGGGCAAATGCCTCCCAAAGCCGGTCGCATCGAGAACGGCGCGTTAGCCACTGCGCAACTTTGACCGACTTGTCTGACGTTGTCGCCGGGGTCGCCCAGGGAGCGTGCCTTAACATACCCGGTTCGAAACAAAGCTCCGCCATACATTATACAGACTGCAACACCAGCGGTCCAAATTCAAGCGCCAGGAAACTGCAGAAAGCAGAAGCACAACTGGTTGAAAGCACCACACTTTCCGAAGCGTTAGGCTTGGCATTCAATAAGCAGTGGAGGAAGCCCATGCTCGACTGCAATTCCGATGCAATAGACACATGGCTCCAAAATGCAGACAGCAGCCAAGACAGCCAGGGATCAGTCTTCCGCAACTGGAAGTGCACGAGATAGCCGACAACACAAAGTACCGCGAAAACTGCAAATACGTGTCATTTCGGTTTCGGAGTTAGACACCCTTTCTGCTTTCAGTGCAGGGCAGGGTTAGGGGGAGTTGGGCCGAAACACATGCAACCATGCGTTTCCTGTAAGAGTTCACGTCACAGCATCGACAATGCAACGTCCCTCCACAGCAACTCCTGAAGTCGAAACGAGTTTCGCTCTCCTTTGCCGTTCTGCAGACTCCACGCCCCGCCGACGTCGCTGGTTGAGCCTGTTAGCCAGCTCTTGGCGCGTGACCGCCTGCGGTGCGCTGGTGCCGGAGATGCGGATTTAGCATCCCCAGCAGGCCAACGAATAATAATCCAACTCAACCTCTAGAAACAGATCCCCCACTCCCATCGAAAAGGGTGTGTTTTTGGGGGGTTACACCCTCCAACCTCCGGCTGCCCGTACTCGTTGAAGGGTATCAAATGCACGGCCAACGACTCCCGCGGCAGACCGGCCGCACTTTTTGTGAGGCTGGCAGCAGACTTTCTTTCGTTTATGGCCAGAGACACTCTGGAAGCCGCACAGTGGAAGCTGGAGTTCACCGACATTCCTGTGTTGGCCACGGTCAACACTCAACAAATCTCAACAACCTGAGCCTCAAGCCGTTCTAGTCGATACTTTCAGCTTAGGTTCTGGAGGGTCGAGAAGCGAAAGCAGCCGACGGCCGCAAGGAAAAGGAACTAACCCTGGAGTCTCTGGCGGCGAGCGAACCCAGCCGCTGCGGCTCGCTGGACTCCGGAAGGATTGCCATCTGAGAGGGCTCAGGCACTGTAGCCTCAGACGCTCCACACCCGCACTCGCGCTCACATACGTTTAATACGCAAAGTCGCAAAGTCAGAGTCACATCCCCACACCGGGCGGCCAGCAGATTGGAGCGCTTCGGAGCCGGAGCCGGCGCTCCTCGCGCCGCGGCGGCGACTTCTGCCAGGCAACGGTCCATCTTCTCGGAAATTTGGTCCAAGCGCTTGTGGATCTCCGCGAAGGGATCCGTTTTTTCTGCAGGAGTCTTTGGTCCATGGCTCCAGTCTTGCGATGGCACTGCATTTGGCAACATTGTGCCAGGCCTTTCGCGCACCTGCTCTTCAGGTCGCTGCAACGGCTGCGGAGTTGGATCATGCCAGCAGCTGGCACCCTCAATGACTCAATGGTGGACGGGATATTCGGGTGCAATCCTTCGAGCGAGCAAAGGCCATGCTGCCCACAAGCAGTCAGACACGGCCAAATACGGCTGATACACCCAGTAAGCACCCCCCCCCCCCAGCATTGTCAATCAACACTTCTCTTGGAGTGCGTTGCGGTTGCAAGAACCGCCACAACGGCACCCATTCGACTTGACTCATCCTGGCCATGCTGCCAGTTACAGTTCAATTCACGGCATTGTGCTCCACATACAACTCCAAGCCGCACCTCTCAGCCGGCAACTTCAAACGAAACCCATCTGAACCTGTGGTTAACTAGCATCTTGCCTTGGCCCATACGAGTGGTGGCAAAGATGCCGCCAAAGTTGCACACAGCACCACATCCACCTCCAAAAGCAAAGTTATGGCAATCACTGCAGGCAACTCGACCCCTTTGACCTCCGCATGTGTCTCGCCGCTCTTATCGGATGGGATCGGCTCAGAAAGCACACAGAAGATCCAGAAGGGATTCGACACTATGCAATCGCGCGGTCATGGTAACAGTGTCAAGACTCAGAGGGTCTAGGATTCGGGGTGCAATGCTCTGTTTCACTTCCATTGAATTTGCAAGCCTGAGTGCTGCAACGCCCGAATCCCTCCATAATGAACCGGGCCGTCCTCAACCGCTCGTGCACCCAGCAAGGTTGTCACAGCCAAGGCCTTGGACCAAGCCTTGCGGTTTGAAATCTTGCGTGAGCACTTGTAAGGGAAGGGGATTCCACAGTAAAGGAAAGCTGGCAGCAACGGACCAGCAAGGGAAGTTCTCCCGCAGCAACCTAACAATATGCACTCGAGGGAGGTGAGAACTTCTTCAGCACTACGTCGTACGACAACCTGCTAAGCCTGGCTGCACTTATATGCATAGCGAGAAGAATTCAGAATCAAAACACCCAGGCTCTAAATCCCTGCGGCCCGTCACACTACGCAAAAGAAGCAAGACCTGAATGCCCAACATGTCGTCGGAATGCGCCTTGCCATGAGATACCTCAGGGAATGCTCGTGTGGTTTGTGCATGCCGACAATGTAGCATCAGGGGTCGGGCAGGTACCAAAACGTCGGCCCAATAGGAGTCGACGACAAATGTCAAAGACAAATTCCGTATGCTTAGGACTCGGCTTCAAACTCCAACTAGGAAGCGCATGGTCTACTTGCCATGGGTCTGCAATCATTCTCGCCGGCAAACACCGATACGAGATGCGTCGCTCCGAGAACATGCGAAGCTGAGCGAGGCTCAAACAGGAATGGGACATGTCCGGCAAACGAGACGCTGCACCGACACTAGGATGAAAAGTCCATGCCAATGTGCGTTGCATGCCATCATGAGTTCTAAAGCATGCTCTGGACTGACAGGCCTGGGCGAATCCGTGGAGAGCAGCCGTAAAGGTAAACTTGTCGGCCACAAGCCTCCTGTTGTCAGAGGCATCTTGTGGTGGCTATCTAGTTCAACAAGTCCAGTAGCTTTCGGATCACCGGCCTTCCTCCGAATTCACAATTAGATTCGCTGTCCCACCCTCTGAATTTTCCACATGTCGCGTGCAATCTAGAGTTCTCTAGATGCAAGCTTCACATAAGAGCTCCCTAGCAAGGCTCTGCCTGCGTGAAAGCACTTCAAGCAGCTGACTGCATTGCAGCCATCGCTGCGATTTGAACCTCAGCTTTCAAACACGAGAATTGTTGATTTGGTTCCGTGCGTTCTTTTTTCCCTGAGCATATGCAATGAAATGGTCCAGCTTTCTTTTTGCTGTGTGGTCGGGCCGCCCTACGTGCGGCGGAAATGAGCGAGTAAGGCCCGGGCCCGCGACCACTGAATTACATAATGCCCCGCGGGCGGATGCAAAGCAAAAAGACTCGGGTTCCAACCGGATAAAACTTGAGTTTTTCGTGGAACGAATCCAACATTCTTGTATCATGTGTTGCTTATGGTGGAGATGGCCGGGGTGCCCCCCCTACTCAACCAAGCACGATCCTCGGCATAGCTGGCGGCTGGACTATGTCCCGAGTGTCTACAAGTAACAACTTCATAGTGGTAGCATGTGACCCTCTTTTCCCAGACCTGGCCGATGAGATGAGAACTAAGAACAGTAGGTCGCAGAGCTGGCCAAATCAGTGTTGGAAGAGTAGGACTACGAAAAAACACACCCATATCCTTGTCGGATGTTGGTGAGGATACCAAGAATAAGGAATCCGTTGAGCAAAACTGCGACACTGGAAATTGTGAGATACAGGCACAGCAAGCTGAAGAAAAGCTTTACATTGACGGCGCAAGGTAGTTGACCCAGGGCTGGCTCTGATTTGGCAAATGCCGCCCAAGAGGAATCGTGCGGGCAACATTGCAAGGAGGAGATCGGCGCAAAGAGCTTCGTTCAGATTAACCTTGACTTCAACACTGACACTAACACTGACACTCGAAAGAACAAGGGTGCAACCTTTTGCTTGCGGATTTGGCTCAACTGTTTCACGAATCATTGGGCCTCAAACCCTGCACCAGATGCCATACAGTTGATAACAGAAACCAAGGCGACCTACCAATTCAACCCTCCACAAACAGATAAAGAACAATGACTCTCCAAGTTGTGGAAAAATGGAAACATGCTATGTAAGCGTCTTGAGAATCCACTCCAGGTGAGGAGCACGATGTTGAAAGCCACAAGTCCCGGCTCCAGACTTGCAGTCCTAGTCCGCAAGTCCGCAAGGATGGATTCTGGCATGACCCCATGAGATGGACGACATTTTGGATACCACCTTCCCCGCCAGTTAATCTAAATTGCTGCTTGCGGATCCGCTGACCTATCGCCGAGATGGACTACTGTAACACGCGTGGTCGCCTGGCCCCGTTAAGCAGGCAGCCAAACTCCTGCAGTCGACGAGCACTTGCAGCGGTTTCTGCCAACCACCTTAGCAATGCCAAGACCTCTGGAAGAAACGAGATTCAAGAGAAAGGGCCTGTCTGCAAGCAGGTGCTGTGAGAGAACGCATGCTTGGTCTCTACATGTCAGGAACTTCGAACATGGAATCGATTCATCCCATCCACACAGGACTACCTTGAGTTCTCCCTAGCTTAAAGCCGTGTTTCGTAGTCAACAAGCTGTCTTTCCATTGAAGGGCAGCAAGCTGCAGCATGAGCACTGTGAAAAAAAAGATTGCCTGCTACTGTAGCAGCATCTGCTATGTGAGCAATCATCTAGCAAGCCTCCAGCACGCAGGGCCCGATGCAGAGGGCGCTGTTCTGTAGCCTCAGTGGGCGTCGTTGTGATCGTAGCAGCAACGCCAGAAACAATTCTGTCGCTGATGCGCGCGACTCAGTTCTCAAGCTACCCAACCCACGACCATCACAACCCGATTGAAATACCCATCATGGCTAAAAGCTTCAGACCGGCATGCGTCAACGGTACAAAGGACGAGCCCTCCGGTCCTGGGAAGGCCCGCCAGCCCCAAGCTGGAAATTGACTCAAGCAGTGACCGGCGAAAAGGTCACGCTTTGCACAGAGAGTTGAACTGCCAACGAAGCTGCCGAAGAGTCGCGACGGGGCCTGGGCCAAGGGTCGTCCGCAGAGGCACTGAGGAAACCAGAAGTGCTGCGGGGCAGCGTGATTCCAGCCAGTGGCTCGGTCAACACCTTTCGAGCACTTCTCTTCCGCTATTTCAAGCTTGCCAAGATCTCACAACCAAACCCGCATAGCAGTCGACTACGAACTTTCCACCACAAGATTCAACACAGCACAGGCAAAAGTACGTAAATCTGACTCGACTTGACATGTGCAAAGCATTGACAGACCCACTTCAGTTTGTTTATCCATGCACGCACGCTCGCACACACACTGATGTGTTTCGGATTGTTTCGGCAAAGAGATACGTGGTCTCGACAGCAAAGTGGGCTGATTGCGGGGTGTTGTTGAATGAAACTACCTGATGTTGATAATGACGATGCCGACGAAGATGAGATAAGAATTTTGGTGCCAAGTATGCCAGACCAAAGGAATGGCATACGAAAACAGGATGAGATGATCCGTGAGGGTCCGGGTCCTGCCCTCGCTGTGTGAGACGACCGAATCACACGGCACGAACGTTGTCCTAGGGCGCAGGGGAAAGCTTCGTTGGACGCAGCTCCCTGGCACCCCCTCCGTTCCCCTGCAAGATGTAGGCAACTACAAGGCACTTCCACACACAACTGTCCCATCATCCTTGAAAATGTGAGGCGCTGCAAAATGAGTGATCCTCTGTTCCCATGTGCTTGGGAAGTTCACACACACAGCCCCACATTGGGGCAACTGTAACCTAAACCCCAAACTAAACCTAAAAGAGCCACGCCAGGGCTGAAACCAAGACCACGCCAGGGCCGATAACACTAAGACCCCAAACTAAACCACAAAACCCTGCGGGCTGCAATGCCCTGATGCAGAACTTGTGGAGGTAGTTCCGGATGTAATCCAGCCACCATGTGTGTATTGCATTTACGAAATTCATGTTAGTACACTCCTTCCAGCTGCCATAAAAGACCCAGGAACAGAGTGACTCCTGCCCAGCTACCGGCAACGGGCCCAAGGCCAGTAGCAGGATTATGGGTTGCACCCCCCAGCTGCGCGCGCAGGCAACCAGGAGCGGTGGACTAACCTCCAGCTGTGCACAACGGCGGCGCCCAGGAGCGATACAGATAAAGGCCGCGAATCCCTCGAGGAATTCAAGATTAAGGACATTGAGGGTCATGTTGTATGTTGGGTGGGGAGAGATGCAGGAAGGAAGACAAGCAAAAGATGCCGACTTTCCCCCGCAGGGGAGATGCAATAGACGCTGGTTACTGCGCCTGCCTTCGCACATGCACTCATGTCAAAGGCTCATGCACTTGCATGCCCTGAGTGAGGAAGAGACTGAATACGGGCCAAACTAGCAAGGTAGACCTGTGCAACTGCACTTGCATTAGCTGCGGAAATTTACCTCACATGCACTGATGTCAGAGACTCATGCCGACAGCGTATTAGCAATAATCGGCCGTATTA
This sequence comes from Symbiodinium necroappetens, assembly GCA_905231915.1. Classification (NCBI taxonomy): domain Eukaryota; class Dinophyceae; order Suessiales; family Symbiodiniaceae; genus Symbiodinium; species Symbiodinium necroappetens. Next base: position 29,137 of record CAJNJA010033886.1, read on the forward strand.
GTTCCGGATAGCCGGTATAGAATAGGTGCGTCAGCCCGTCAGTGTTTCGGCAAAGAGATAAGTGGTCGAGACAGCAAAGTGGGGTGAGGGCGGGGTGTTGTTGAATGAAACTACCTGATGTTGATAATGACGATGCCGACGAAGATGAGATAAGAATTTTTGGTGCCAAGTATGCCAGACCAAAGGAATGGCATACGAAAACAGGATGAGATGATCCGTGAGGGTCCGGGTCCTGCCCTCGCTGTGTGGGACGGCCGAATCACACGGCACGAACGTTGTCCTAGGGCGCAGGGGAAAGCTTCGTTGGACGCAGCTCCCCTGCACCCCCTCCGTCCCCCTGCAAGATGTAGGCGATTGCAAGACACTTTCACACACAACTGTCAAATCATCCTTGAAAATGTGAAGCGATGCGAAAGGAGTGACCCTCTGCTCCCATGTGCTACTTGTAGGGAAGTTCACACACACACACACAGTCTCTCTCAGACAGACAGACAGACAGACAGACAGACAGACAGACAGACAGACAGACAGAACAGACAGAACAGACA
>CAJNJA010033897.1:12367-29683 GCA_905231915.1 Symbiodinium necroappetens
GGGTTTAGGGTTTAGGGGTTCTGAGCCTTCTTTCTGGCAGATGAGTGCCGAGACACCGCGGTCTCTGACGCCGGGGCGGGTGCCCACGACGCTGCAAGTGCCTGGGCGCAGATTCGGAATTCCCTGAAGCCTAGACCCGCAAACCCTAAACTGTGAACCCTAAACCNNCCCTAAACCCTAAACCTGAACCCCGAACAGTGCCTGGGCGCAGATTTAAATTTTTCCCCGAAGCCTGGACCTGCTTTAGGGGTTGTGGGCTGCATCTTGAGCTTAAGGCGCGGGTGCCGGATATATCCTCTCGTCTCGAAACCTCAAGCCCTAAATAGCCGTCTTAAACCTTCGATTCAAAAGTACAGAATGCCTACAGAATTCTGAGCACCCTTAAACCCTAAACCCCTAAACCTTAAACCCTAAACCCTAAATCCCTTAAATCCCCTAAACCCTTGAACCCTTGAACCCTAAGCCGAACCTGCAGCAATGTGGAGCGAGGCTTACATAGAGGAGCGGCCGCCCACCCCGCGACGGGAGGAGATCGCTTCCTGGTGGAAGCAGAGATAGGACTTTCCGATAATGGTTTCAGGGTTGTGCGGGTAGGTTTCAGGGTTGTAGGGGTAGGTTTCAGGGTTGTGGGGGTAGGGTTTAGGGTTTAGGGGTTTAGGGTTTAGGGAGAAATAGGACTTTCCGACAATGAGGGGTACCTTATTTTGGGGTCCTTATAATAAGGATCCTACTATTTAGGGTACTATCTTAGAGCCCCGTATTTTCGGAACCCCCAAATGCACAGACCTTCCAACATCCCTTAATGAAGGAGTGTATGGTGCATTAAGTCTTAGTAGGATCCCTAATCTAATTTAAGGTAGATATATAGTCCTTAGATTTGAAAAGGGATATTGGACGGTCTGGGTGTTTAATGTCCAGGGTCTGGGTCGGGAGTTTCAGAAAACGAGGGGGCTTCTTCGATATCAGCTGAGCAGGTCGAGCAGGGCGTTAGGGTTGAGGGGTTCTGTTGGTTATATCCGATGCTACCTGAATTTAGAGGTTAGCCCTCCAACTTCTTTCCTAAGAGCCCAAGGTTATGAGAGAAAACATGTAAACACCCGAACTCCGGCAGTAGAGTGTCGGAAGAGTTAGTAGGAGTCTCCCCGAAGAGTCCTCATTGCAGTTATAGTTTACGTGTAGTTCTCTAAATTATGTCCCTATTTAGATCCCCAGTATAGTGCGGCACCCTTATAGAAAGGAGCCGAAAAGGGACCTGAATTTAGAGAACTATCCATATAAATATATAGTAATGATCTCCCCGAACCTCTATGCTCAGAATATCCAGTTGGTCAAGAGCCCTGAGATGATACCAACGTGACCAGAACAATTCAGCGTTTGTAGGTTTCAGGGTTGTTGAGGGTTCAGGCTTTGAGGTTGGGTTTTAAGGCAGGTCTTGTACCGGTTTCATACCCAACCCCCCCCCCCCCCAAAGTAGGTAAAATAATGGCCCAAAACCTATCAAGGGCTATTACTTTGCATACCTTAGGGTCCTGGTAGAGGCGATGAAGGCTTCGCAGGGTGTCTGGGGTCTCGGTTCTGGGATTTGGGCATGGGGGATCCGCAGGGGTGTGATTGCGCATGGAAAAAATCGAGCTTAACGGCCGACTGTCCAGACTCTTTACGGTTTAGGGTTTACCTGGACCGTAAAAGTATGCAAAAGAGTATCCTTTCATAGCTTTTGGGCCATTATTTTACCTACTTTCCGGGGTTTAGGCAGTGGCCCTAAATCCCAAGAACCAAAAACCGGAACCACGGAAGTAAGTCGCGGGCTTTCGGACTGAGGTGCAAAGCAGTGATCCCTGCAGCCCCCGACTTGCCACATGTCACCTCCCAGCCTCTCCCTGAGCTAAGACGTCCGAAGCCGCAAACCGGGATGCGAGTATGTCTATCACCCTGCAGGATAACCCTAAACCCTAAAAAAAAACCCTAAAACCCCCTAAACCCTAAAACCCCAAAGCCCTAAACATCACCCTGCCGGATAACACAAGGGTCTTAGGAACCTTTTGGGCCCAGGTCTGAGTTCCGAAATCCTTTGCTGCAACATCCTCTTCACCAACTCAGCAACCCCCAAATCCCAAATCGATACATTGGTTACACTTACTTCCTTTTGGAGTGACTATTGCTTTGGTTAGTAGCCTAGAAATAGTAGCTACAAAATTCAACGAAGCAGGGTAGCCAGCAAAAGGACTATATTTCATGGTCTAGAGACCATGAATCAACGAAAGGACGTCTAAGAAAGCTAGGTAACCAGCAACACGACGATGAGGGTCTAGGAATACGTGCTGATGGATGCAAGGTGACCGTAGCAATGCCGATGGACTCTGCAAGCTACCCTCCGCTTGGGCACTCGGTCATGTGTATGCTGGGAGCGAGGTGGATGTTTCAATGATTTCAATGCAGGCTCCCAGCAATGTATCCCTCACCTTGTTTTTTTTGCCTTGTTTCGAGGTCTCCTGTTTGGAATTGTTGGGGCTTCACTATTACAGCAGGGACAGCAATGGGCACTAATCTAAGTTTAGAGTGAAGCTTAGATGACCCCTTTTATGTTCATTACAGTCGTAGTACTCGGGAGACTGGCCTATTTGGTCAACCTCACTCTGCGAGAAGAACGCCACCAGCATCCCCCAAGATATCCTGATTGTTGCCTAGTTGCGGGCTTCCGTTTCGGGGTTTAGGTGTTAGCAGCTTTCGGAGTTTTGGAGTCTCGGGGCTGAGGGGCGTGTTTCGGTTTAGGTGTTCCTGCTTTTCCTTAGTCTTGTTTCCTTTCATTGGACGTTAGTAACTACATGTTCTCACCTCAAGCCATGAACATTAACCTCAAGCCATGAAGGTTAAGCTGAAGAGGCGCGGTTTAGGGTTTAGGGTCTGATCCAACTGAAAAATTTGAACCGGTTGACGATAGAAGTCCGACCCGGAAACGCACAGGAATGTGATCCAAAGCCAAGGGACTGAGTTGAAAGTACTAGCAGCCAGAGACTACCCATGACAGTTTGAACCGACTGCACTACAGAGGCTGACAGAGAAAAGTCTGACTGAGAAATCTTCAAACCCAAAAGGTAGCACAGAAAAGCACCGAGAAGCGAAAAGACGGAGAAAACTCCCCTGTTGCCTGCATTTTTTTGCGGCGACCAGTACTACTGAGTAGCTGAGTAGGTAGCCGGTAACCTCTTGAAATTTATATCATCCTATGCTTCCGGGGACCTGGTCTAGGGCCCTAACCCTAACTATAAGGTCCCTGGAAGCATAGGGTCATCCTACCATATATGAAAAGGTTAGCCTCTTTTGAGCTAGGGTAAAAAAAACCCTCATGATGACATCGTGCTCGCATAATGCTGCATCACATCACCGATGCCCGCCATTAGCTGCAGCGGGTTGTCTGCGACTGGCTTCGGCTAGCTTTGCCAGGTATCCCGAAGTGTGCAATGGAATGCACTCCACGGGTGGCTTCTTACGACAACGGCGCTGATGTCTGCAACCATTTCGAGACAAATCTTGCCACCGGCAGAATTCCCAAGCCGAAATAGACCCCGCCAAACTCTACACTGCGGAACCCTAATCATTTAGATATTGCGTGTGAGTGTGTATATATATATATATATCTATTTATTTATTCATTTACTTATGTATGTATGTATATATATATATACATACACACGCACACACACACACACATATGTTTTTGTGTTCTCTCGATCTACGCCCTGTACTCGTGAGCCCCAAAACCACTAAACCCGGAGCTCTATGCGCTCGCCGAGGCTTTCTCCACGTCTCCGAGGCGATTTCCCGGCTACGGAGCGGTCAGCCCATGGCTGAGAAATATTTTGTTCATGACCCCTAAACCCTAAACCCTAAGCCCTAAACCCTAAACCCTAAACCCTAAACCCTAAGTGGTGTTCAAAAATCAGCGTTGGGATCCTTCTCAGACTCCAGGCCCGGAAACGGCCAATCTAAGAGTCTAGGGTTTAGGGTTTATGGTTTAGGGTTTAGAGCTGATCTCTTCTACTGTCTCCTCTTGGGACAGCTTTGTCTTGCGGCCTTGATCCTGCAATACCCCTAAGGCTCCGTGCCCAACTAGTATATACTTTGGCCCCAAAGTATCTTTATAGGGACTACTGCCAAAGTATATACTATTTGGGGGGTGTTTATATGGGATATCCCTTTGCTTATGTGCTTTCTTGGAACCCGATCTGTGAACCCCTGAAGCCCTAGAGCCATAAACATAGGGGCTGAGTAGGTAACCTCTAAGCTCGATGGTGGCTTATATCATCCTATTGTACCTCAATTAACTAAAGGGTACTCAGCCCCAAAGTATGCCTTTCGAAGAGGGTCCATATGTACAACCATTATGGAATGAGGTCCCCAGAACCATAACAAGAATGGTCTTTTCGGACCTACATCCATAATGGGAGTGAATATGGACCCTCTGGGTTTCCGAAGCCCAAACCCTAAGCCCTAAACCCTAAGCCCTAAGCCCTAGACCCTAAACCCTAAGCCCTAAAGCCTAAAACCCTAAACCCTAAACCTTAAAACCCTAAACCCAGCAATGGCCCGAAAGCCGGGAAGGTTTTCTGGGGCTCTGCAACCGCACTTGGCCCTCACGGGGCCTAGGGTTCCTTCAGAGGCTACTACGGTTGATGATATACATCCTGCATTACCCATAATAAAGAATATACCACAATTCCCATAGTTTAGGGTCCCTCAGGTAATGTAGGATTCATATCATCAACAGCATTAGGGTTCCTTTATATGGATCTACGAGGGTTTCTATATTATGAGTGCATGTACTCGGTTACTGTGTCTCCGAAATCGGCTTCTGTCCGTAAGCTTGGCTGCCTGGCGCAAAGACGAACTAGAGTCCAGAGTTTGGGGGTCTAGGTCCAACTCCGAACCGAACACCCCAAAACCAAACTCCTATTGAATCCAAGACCAAAAGCCCAACAGCTAACTTCTGGCCTACAAAAGTTATTAAGGCCAACCCCTAAACCCCTGAAGTTACACACGCACCGTGAAACCTTCCACCCTAGACACTAAAGCCCGAATAGTCTAAGCCCAAGCCTTACCCCCCCCTCCCCTCCCCGCCCCCCCCTCAAAAAAGAAAGTAGGTAAAATATTGGCTCAGCACCTTATAAAAGGCCATTGTCATGCATACTTGCCGGGTCCAGGTAGAAGCCTCAACCCTTGCCTATAGGGTCATACCCTACCCCTTTTGTAGGGTACTAACAGATCCTAGCCATTAATAGAACTAGGTACCTTAAAAAACAAGGTAGCATATGACCCTTCAGGTAAGGGTTAAGGATATAACAGATCCTAGCCATTAACAAAGACTAGGTACCTTAAAAAAAAACAAGGTGGCGTATGACCCTTTGGGTAGCCTAGTCAACCCCACCAGGTCAGCCGGCGCAGTCGCACGCTTCTGAGCAGCCCGGGATCCCAGTAACACGGGGGGGGGGGAGGCCTCGGGACGCTGGGGTTTCGAGGGTTTCTAGGGGGTTTAGGGGTTTAGGGTTTAGGGGTTGAGGGTTTTGTTGTTTTGGGGCTGTTCTGGATTATTTTTGTTTTTTTTTGTGTTTGCAAGTTTTTGGTTTTGGCCTGGGGGCTGGAAGGCTGCAGGGCTGGAGGGAGCAGGCACGGCTGGAGGGGCCAGGCGGGGTGAGGGTAGGGCAGCCCAGGGGCAAGAGAGAACCGCATGCGCTTAGCTGGCGGAGGGGGGTTGATGGCCGCCAGACGAGGAGAGGGGACAGCGGGTTAGAGCAGGTCTGGAGGGTGCTGGGGTTTGGGCTGCGTGGGAATTGGGGCTGGTGACAGGGTTTGGGGTGCGTATTTGCATTAATTGGACTCGTGAATTCAAAATTTTGAACAATTTAGCTTATTTAATCAAACTACCCAACTTATGTTTAGCATCAAGTTGGGTGGCTTTTTCGCCCTCCGCCTCACTCTTGCTTTGTCAATCTACATTTATGACCAACCGAGGCATGCAGATGCTTCGATGTTATAGCCTAGACAGACACCGCCAGGCCATAAGGTTATGACCAGAATAACAAACGTAGGCCTCCCAGCATTTCATGTTTTGGCCTCTGTCTTTTGCCCTAGGTATAGGGCCTGGAAACCACCAAGCCCCCCATAGTTCTTGGTTTCAGGGGCTCTCTGAAACGAACCACCCAGCCAAATCAGAAATGACCAAATCGTCGGCTGAAAGGCGTTTTTTTTTATGTGTTTCGGCTTTTTGGTGCTGTCCTGCGGTCATAGCCCTGACATGTCTTATCCAAGCATTTCATGTACATTGATTGCACTGCAACTGGTTAAGCCACACAAAAAGAAACTACAACGGAGACTACAGGTAGGACAAGCGACTCAAGGTTTTTCAATTGAACCCTACACCCTAAACCCTACCCCGCATAATTACCTTAATTAACTTAAACCCTTTAAACCCTAAACTCCCTGAGCCGCAAAACTTCAAGACTTCAGTTCTGTATGCCCACTCTAAAAGACTGAACCCTATAGCCCAAAGCAACATGCCCTGGGGTTTTAGGGTTTAGGGAACTTAAACCCCCAAGTCCGGATACCCCGAAATGCCTAAGCTTTCATCCCATCCCCAAGCCAGGGGAAGAGAGCGAACTTACTCTCAGGCGGGGCGGCCTCGGGTCAGTCACTTTATACCCATCGCATTCACGGCGGATTTGCTCTAAAGGTCTTTGGAACTTTTGTGAGTACAGGGCCCCAGCGTCCAAGTACCAAGTAGCAAGGTACGTGGCTTTAGCATGCCTAAACCGTAGGTTAGTGCTTGACAAAGTCATGCTGTTGATATGCTTGGACCCTTTGTGCGGGTCCTCAAGCAGCACATGCTATTGATGTACTTGGACCGCAAATGTCAGGGCTTTTATGTTCTTGAGGTTGGAGTGTGGAGTCTCTGGGGTTTGTACAGTTGAGGGCATTGGGCTCGGGGCCATTGGACGCGGTATTTGAGGGCCCGGGCTTCGGGATCAGAGCTTCGCGTGAAATGTTCAGCGGAGGTGAATATCAGCGAGCTGCAGTGCGGGATTCGAGAGAGTTTCCTTTGGAAACACAGCCTTGGATGTTCTAATGCAAGAGTTGCTGCAAGGGTTCTTATTATGAGGAATTCTCCAAAGCCCTAAACCTTAAACCCTACACCGCTATACTTTAGTTTAGGGCCATTATAAAGAAACATGCAGGCGTGTGTTGAGTATTTCCTTTTGACTCTTAAGTCTTTGCAGTCGGGTTTTGGTTTGGGCTAAGTGCTCTTTTGAAGCCCCAATGCTCCAGGTAGGGCTTTGGGGCAGTTTATCGTGTAGGGTTTCGGGTTTAGGGTTGTTCCTTTGTTGGGCTTCAGAGCACCTTATCTACGAATATATTGAGGCCTGAACGGGCCAACCTAGCTCTCAAACGGCTTTGATGATCGCATTGAGCCCTAAAAGTACACCGGCACCAAACCCTAAACCCTAACACAGTGAAGTTCGACAACCTCAACTTATTAACCCAACAACCACCAAAAACGAAAGAACGACCCAGCAGGCCTTGAAGAGGCAAAGGTTTTAAAGGGTTTAGGAAGTTCCCCTAAACCCCAGAACCCTAGAACCCTAGAGCCCTCAACCCTAAACACCAAAAGTAGGTTAAAAAGAGAGATTCAGAAATCCAAGGGCTCCCCCCAAACCCTAAACCCTAAACTCTAAACCCTAAGATCCTAAACCCTAAGTTCCTAAACCCTAAATTCCTAACCCCTAGATCCTAAACCCTAAGTTCCTAAACCCTAAATTCCTAACCCCTAAATCCTAAACCCTAAGTTCCTAAACCCTAAATTCCTAACCCCCAAATCCTAAACCCTATAAACCTCAGATCGAACTCGGTGACGAAGCCGCGTCCGTGGTCGGACCTGGACACGAAGCCAAGGCCGGTTATCCCGTCGGGAGTTTAGGGCTTTACCCTATTAAGGCGGGTTTATAGGGATTAGGGTTTTAGGGTTTTAGGGTTTTAGGGTTTAGTGTTTAGGGCTTATACCTTATTAAGGCGGGGTTTATAGGGATTAGGGTTTCAGGGATTAGGGTTTTAGGGTTTTGGGGTTTAGTGTCATAAAGGTTACCCATAGGCCCCTAAGTAGTTCTTTTTTGGGATTACTTATAGGATTCTAAATATAAACCATAACAAGGAACTACTTGGGGGCCTACGGGTAGGGCTTACCCCATTAAGGCGGGTTTAGAGGGATTAGGGTTGTAGGGTTTAGGGTTTAGGGCTTACCCTATAAAGGCGGGTTTATAGGGATTAGGGATTTTGGGTTTAGGGCTTCAGGGTTTTGGGGTTTTGGGGCTTATAGGGTTTATAGGGTCTAGGGAGGGTCCAAAGGACCCATGAATTCGGTACCTGTGTTTGGCGTAGGCTCGTATTTGGGAGAGTACACGGTTATTAGGTCCTTGGACCCTTGGGGTTGGGGCTTAGGCCCAGACCCTCTGAGGAATCTACTGCAAACTATAGTAGGATCCCTAAGATGATTTAGGGTATAGTTTTCAATTTCGGGATTTTGGGGGACTTAGGACACATGGTTCCGGGTTTGAGGCTTGGGACATTTGGTCTAGGCTTTGGGCAAAAAACAAGGGCTTAGGACATGTGTTTTAGGGCTTTGGGTTTAGGGGGCTGGGGTGTAGCATTCAAGTTTGGGGGTTAGTGGTAAGGTCGTAAACCCAAAGTTTTGAACCTGAAACCCTAACGAGCTTGAGGTTTGAAGGCGAGGTCTTTGCGGCTTAAGGTGGTCGTCCTTCAATTTGACTCTGGGTTTGAAAGTTTGAGTCTGAAAAGCTTTGTCCTAAACCCGAAACCGTTTAGATGCTCTCAGGAGCAGGCAAGAAGCGCAAATTGACCAGGAAGTTCTTCAAGAAGCTGAAAACTGGTTTCGCAGCGTGCAGGGATTACCTGAATTACAATAAGTCACACAAGCATGGATGGATCAGGACTTTCCACCATGCTATGTTGTCCAGATTTGAAGAGTTGGAGGATGCCAACTATGCAGCACATGTATGTCCTTTCCTCCAATGTCTGCAAGAAGGCAATGTTGGTGTGGTTACCGGAGACGTGCACTTACTATGGACATTTGGGCTCATGTCAGGATGGCGACACACCATGTTGCTGAACATTCTCTTCAACGTCTGCGAAGGTCGACCAGTTTCCCAGTGGATCGAGAAGAGCCTGGAAACAGTTCGTTATCTCAGAAGAGATTGGAGATGATGGGTCTGAAGTGTGGAACAATGTCATGGGTGGTACGATTGCACAGGCAATTCTTGATACCCTGGGTCCAGCACGTTCACCAGCAAAACAGCTCTTTGCCATGGAAGCACGTGAGTCTTTCAAACTCACACGTACGTTCTACTTGACAGAGGAAAAAGTGGCAGAGGAATCGATCTTCAGAAAGATTGGTGTGAACGTGAGCGCTTGAAGGTTAAGTGGTTTCAGGTCTCTGGATCCGGGATCGGGTGTGGAGGCGTTTTAGGGCTTAAGGTTTCGGGCTTAGTTTGCAGATCAGGACCAGTGTAGGGTTTTGGGTTTAGGGTGGGGGGGCTGCGGGGTTTAGGGTTTAGTTTGCAGATCAGTTTTTTGTTTCTTCAGATTTCTTGTTTGCTTGTGCAGCCGTAAGATATCCGAAGAACCAAATCCCAAATCCTCGCAAAATCCTCTGCGCTTCCGCCAGGGCACCCGGAACTTAGACCCCACCGAACCAAAGTCTTTCGGGCTTAGGGGTTTAAGGTTATTTACCAGAAGAATCAAAGCCCCATGATCTTCCACAAAAGAGCACGCTACTACTCGAACCACCAGGCACACTTGAGGTCAAACGAAAATATATTATATATGGGTCTGCGTACTTATTAGGAATACAGAATAGGATTTCGAGGTAGAATTGTTTCTTAGCTCGATAGTACTCCCATGGAATTGCTGCATGCCATACGTCGTATTGATGAAATCTCTGCGCGGTCGTAGAGCTCAAGCAGTGTAAGCTATTCCGGCTCTCAAGTATCCTACTTGAGTACTCGGAACGCTGGGACAATAGCATGAAGAAGGCTTAGCTATCTGATCAAGGAATATTCCTCAAACCAGAGTAGGAGTATTAAGAGCCATATCAGTCAAAGCAGACAAAGGAAGCAACCCGACAGCACTTCAGTTGCAGTCCTTGTTGAAGAGAGTATAGGGCTCACTGGGAACACGGGAGACCTACCTGAGCTTACACGTACCTTCCGGGAGCCCAAAGACAGGATCCTGCGTTCTTCAAGTCCAAGTGGGGACCGCGTACTGGCCGTAGTAATTCTACCGTTCGTGTTTTTAGGATAGTTATAAAAGAATGTGTGAGCATTATTGATTACAATCCTGACGATTTACATAAACTGAGGCGCTGCTGGTTTGCTTTTTGTTTTTTCGAGTGTTGCAGCCATATACCTAGGTAGTAGCCTTTAAATTAAAGGGATTACATAGGCCTCGTTTTTTGCCGATTGTTCATTCGAGTGTAGTGTTGGGGCCATATTCGTAGTAATCCAAAAAACTAAGCCCTCTAGCTCCTTGAGGTGCCCATAACACTAAACCCTGAACCCTAAATCCTAAGCCGTGGTTTGCAGCACTTGGAGCTTAGGGTTTGCTTTCCTCCGATGCCAGTATGGCCCGTCGTGCAGACGGCGCAACCTTCCGAGTTCGTCCACTAACACCGCGTGAGGCCGGGGGATGTCGCGCCCTAAGCTTTTAAACCCCACACTACCCCAAAACCCCGATTTTTTGGTATGTCAGACCGGTTTGGCATGTCGGTAGGTTGTATTTAAGTCTGGTGGCCCTAGATTGAGAAACTCCCAGGCATAGCCGAATACCCAATGTTTTTGAAACTAAGACTCAGCCATGTGGCTGTCTCGAACCCCACTGCATTTTGCAAACCCTTAGTCCCAGAAAGCCCTTGTTAAAACCCCAAAATTCCGTAAGAACCATTTACTGCGGCAGCCCCGAAACCCCTAACGTCCATCTGAGTCCTAGGGCCTATAACTCCCTTCCCCGAAGCCCAGCGAGTGTGCACTGTGCCCACGGACAATAACCAGGCGCCCTTTTCCATTTCACCAGTGCCCAAGCGCTAAACGCAGATGCTTCATGTTGTCACATTCACAGCGTGCACATGGCTTGGAAGCTGGACAAAGCCAGCAGCATTACCCGGACCCTGAAAGTATGCAAAAACCATAGCCCTTTATATAGGTTTTGGGCCATTATTTTACCTACTTTGGGGGGGTTTCGGTAGTTACAAAGTGGTTGGAGCAGCGCTTCGTTGCAGCTTGCCTCCTGGCCTCGGAAGCCTTCTCCAACACTGCGCGGCTCATTTGGGGGGTGGAAAACCAAGCCATGCGGAGAAGCCTTGCCCTACCCACCTATAGTCTCCATTGTAGTTCCTTTTTTGGGTTACCTTTTAGGATCCCAAATCTAGAACTGGTTAAACCATAAAAAGAACTACAATGGAGACTATAGGCAGTATTGCAACTGTGCTAATACTTTCTGCTCAACTCATTGGTTTTATTCTGGTGGTTATGGTGCCTTTTAGATGCACATGATGAGCCTCGATGTTCTATTTGCCTTTCGGGGCAGGCCCCTGCACGCACTGCGCTTCTGAAGCAGATCGAACACGTAACACATCGGCTTCGTAGTAGCTGGCGCTTTCAAGGCGAGCCTATGAGACTATTTCTGTTAACTTTATCATGCTTCCTCGGGGTGACTTTTGTGAGCCATGGCTCCAGCTGAGATTTATCCGAAACCCGCATCCTGGGCTTGGATGCAGTGGCGATTTCCTCAAAATGCCAATTTTTTTTCGGAGAATCCAACACCAGAGGCCTGGCAAGGCAGTGAATTACCCGCATAATGCTGGTTTCTGGGTAATCTGCTTTTCCCTGCTCTGGTGACTTGAACTAAGTTCCTCAGCAAGAACCCAGAGATTTAGGAGTTTAGGGCTTGGGATTTAGAGTTTTAGAGTTTTAGGTTTCAGGTTTGTGGTCGCCAGAATCCAGCCTGCAGCCTCCAAAACAACACTATATTGAGCCCTAAGCACGTAGATCATCATAAACACTCAAACCCTACATCCCGTGAAGTTCGAGGAACCCTTAAATTCCGTTAGGGTCAAGACCAAGAAGAACGGCTGAAATCCCAGAACCCCCAAAGGAATGAACCATAAACCGTGGCTTCTCAAGTACCTGGGCTCGAATACAGCCCATCCTTTGAGTTAGGGTTCTTTATTATGATGTCCTTATATGTGACCTTTAAAGCCAGGCTCGCTTTCGGGGGCAAGAAGGGTTTAGAAGGGCGTGGAAAGGTTAGAAGGGTCTTAGAGTAGGGTGTTGGGTCGTGTACTTAAGCATATCATTGCTGTATGTGAAGTCAAGTATCGTAGATTCGACGCGAGGTTGGGTACCAGATCTGCGATTGAAGCCAGGTTGCCTTCGAGGTCTAGGGGTCGGTATGGTCAGAAAAAGTAACCGCTGCTAGCCCCTGATTTTAATCTACCCCATTGTTCTGATCATCAAGGCCACTATGTACTCGGAGCCCTTGACACAACCCTGAACCTTAGAACCTAAACCCTAGACCCTATACCCTAATTCCCATACCCCAAACCCTATACCCTAAGCCCGATACCCATACCCCTAAACCTCGAAGGGCTACGACATGTTGGCAGCTGGCCTTCCCTCTCCAGTCCATCGTGCCGAGGAGTTTGTCTGTTGTTTTTTCTAGGTCTTCTGTTCCAGTTTTTGTTGTTTGGAGAGGGGGGGGGGGGTTGGGGTTTAGCAGGGTTAAAGGTTTGGGGAGGGAGGGGGGGCGGTTTGGTATTCATGGATGTGGGCGATAGGTTGGGCATTAGAGTATGATCATCGGTTTAGGGTTAAGGGCTTACCTACATCGCAGCAGCTTCTCGCTTCGGATACATTGGGCGCCTTGCAAGTAACCTTCCTGTTTTCCGAAGGGTAAGGGGGCCAGGGAATTAAGACCTGGACTTTGACCCGGACCTAATCATCAGACTGGTCCTGTGTTGTTAAACCAGCGTTCTGTATTGGGAGTACTAGATCGCTCTATCAGGTTATGCATTCATGCACATAGATGCCCAAAGCTTGACTTTGCAATCCCAAGTTTCTTCCAAGCCCCAAGCTTCGAAACCATTCGCAGTCAGAAGGATGAAGCTTGAAGACTGCACCGCCTTAAGTGTCCATGCACCCCAACAGAGTCTAGTATATGCTTTGGCCCCAAAGTACCGAAATAGGGACTACGTGCAGGCCAAAGTATATACTCTTTGGTTGCGTGGACCCTTAGGGCCATGGCATGGCTTATGCTGTGAGTATAAACACATGTTTTGGGATATGGGGGCTCTTAAACCCTAAACCCTAAAACCCTAAACCCTAAACCCTAAAACCCTAAACCCTAAACCCTAAACCCTAAAACCCTAAACTCTAAACCCTATCAGCTGTTCGAGCTGCAGGCTTTGAGTGGCGTTGAGGGTTGACAGCCTCGGCTTGGGCGCGGCTTTCCTTGGGGTGAGAGCCTCCCCCATAAGCGCCATTCCACTAACTGCAACACTAGCTGTAATGAAGAACCCCAAGGAAATACAAAGTTCTGTTCAGGCTTCTGCTCTGACCCCCTGCCCAGAACAACCTGCTTTAAGGCAAAATGAGACCTTGTGAACCAAGAACTCAACTGTCCCTTCACCAACCCCCCCCCTTTCCCACACACCCCACACCTTGCACCTAATGCAACATCAACCACTTAAGCATGAACAGCCTTGAACCCCAAAACCCTAAACCCTAAACCCCTAAACCCTAAACCACTTAAAGCATGAACAGCTTTGAAACCCTTTACCGAATCCTCCAAGCCTGAACTCCTACAACCGCCACCCATGAAACCTGGACCCTCTGCTGTTTCGGGCTTCCCTAATAGTCTCCATTGTAGTTCCTGCCGACCCTAAGTACGGCCATAGTTAAACCAAAGAAAGCAGCTACCACGGAGACTGTAGGTAGAGTTTAGTTTTGTTTAATGGGCCGCTTTCACCTTGGAGGAAGACTGCTGCCGGACGCCTCGGGAACCGAACATGACGCCGAGCAGCAGTGTCAGCACAGCGTGCCTCGGGCTTGAATATGTTCGGGCCGAGAAAAGCTTGAAAAATGTGGTGTTTTATGCGGTCTCAGTTCCTGCTTCTGGAATATAGCGGTCTGAAGTATTGCTACGAACCTTCAACCCTGAAGCCTGAACCCTAGACTTTTGGGGTTCCCTCTTTGACTCGTAGGGTTCCCACGGTTTGTGCACAGTATTCCTTGCCCCGGAAGATCCGAATTCGCAGAGTCCAACTATTGTGCGGTTTAGGGTTTCGGGTTTAGGGCTTCTACCGTTAGGGTTTAGGGTTTAGGGCTTTTACCGTTAGGGTTTAGGGTTTAGGGCTTCTCTACAGTACCGTTAGGGTTTAGTGTTTAGGGTTTAGGGCTTCTACTGTTAGCCTTCAGGCAGAGTAAAAGACAGCAACACCAACGTCAGACAGTGGTTATTAGCAATATTCTGCCAACTTGTTCATGCTGTAACCGCAAGGGTCACAAGGACCTAACAATAAAGTACTTGGGTGACGGGTAGTCGCCATCTAGGCTAATATTTGAGAGAGCATATATGATTGTCAGGCACTTGGACCCTTAAACTAATTGGTTAAAGTTCACGCAGACAATAACAGTACAATTATGGTAATCATTGGTGGCACAGAGGGAATGCAAAGAGGACTTGGCGCCTTTCGTTCGGCTTTTTCTGTGGTGCGCCAAAAGACACCAACGCACCCTCCGACCGACAATGGCAACCGACCACGAAACTATAGATAAACCCCTGAGTCCTTGCATTCAACCCAGGCCTTCCGAAGTCCCTTTTTAGGGACTATAGGTCTTACAGGGATTCCTACTCCAATTTGAGGTATACTATTCCTGAACTACAGGATATTCTCCCAAACCCTAAACCCCATAGATCCCTTATCGGTCCCCGAAAGGAGCCCTGAAGAAGGAACCCTTTTATAGGGATTTTGGAAGGTCTGGGAAAACACACCCCCTCACCCCCCCTCCTTGCAAGGTGCCCAGAGCCCCGCCGGCGCTGGTCGGACCTACTGGCAGATGCGGAGGCCTAGGGACTCTTGGGGCTTTTTGGTTCAGGGAACTCGTGCACAGCACTCAGATCGACTCGGAGGGCAAGAAGAACGCCATTGCACACGCATAAGGTGAGAGGTCAGGAATTCAGTCAGTATTTTGGGGCTTGGTTGTACAAGACTGATAGTTCCGGTGTGTGAGCCATGATGTTTTGAGTGTCAGTTGAGACATAATAGGGTAGCTTCAAGTCTGAGCCGAACAATTGGGATGTCCCTAAGTTTGTAAGTTGAGGGCCATTGGGCACCAAGCATATCTTGCTATGCGAGTGTCGGTTGGGTAATGTTGGAGTCGGACAAGATCAGGGTTGGTTACGTGATTCAGTATCCCGGTGCTCTCGGCGGTTAAACCCTAAACCCTAAGGTTCGACTGGATTGTGACTTCTGACCTCCCCATCAGTTTGGCGGGTTCGTGGAAATGACGAGATGAGGGTCGTGGAAATGACAAGATGAGGGCTCCACTGATGGCACAAATCCTGAACGCCACAAGCCCTAAGCCCTAAACCCTGTAAGCCCTAAATCCTAAGCTAAGCCCTGAACCCTATACACCTCCACTGATGGCATAAATCCTGAACACGACAAACCCTAAAACCTAAACCCTGTAAGCCCTAAACCCTAAGCCCTGAAGCCTCTACACCCTAGCCCCTACCTAAACCCCGGAAAGTAGGTAACAGAACGGCCCAAATGCTATAAAAGGCTATTTTTTTGCATACTTTGGGGGTCCAGGTGAACCCTATGTAAGTAACCCTAAACCCTGTAAGCCCTAAATCTTAAGTTAAGCCCTGAACCCTATACACCTTGACAAACCCTAAAACCTAAACCCGGTGAGCCCTAAACCCTAAGCCCTGAACACCCTCTACACCCTAGCCGCCCTAACCCCTAAGTTGTAAAAGAGTCCGGAGCTCAACCTCCGGAGTTTCAACTAAGTGGGCCCCAGCGGAGCTCCTCGCATGGGGGTTTTGGGTTATCTAAAACATCTTCAGGTGGGTAGTTACCGTTATAGGAGCCTTATAGAAGGTCTATATACCTTATAGAAGCCTTATAGAGGCCCTATACACCCTAAACTCCCCACCTGTAGCTTCCTTTAAGCTTCGGTCGGCGAACTCCGGAAAGGATCCAGGGACTTACAGTAGTAATGAGAGTTATATACATACGGCAACGATTTTTTTATAATTAATTACGTCTAGGGTACTTATAACTTAGAACCCTACTACTTGCTAAATCCCATGTATCCAAGGGGCTTCCATGAGCTCAGTTGAGGCCCAAGAAAGCGTTTGCTATTAGGATCTGCTAGGCCCTTGGATGAAGCAAGTAAGACGTACAAGGAACACTGGAGTTCTCGGGCCGTGGGTAGAAGAGGCTCTCCCCTGAAGAAGCTTGCGTTACTTCAGGTACCAAGGACACCCGAAGTTAGAAGCCCCAAGCCACAAGGGTAGTTCTCTACCCATGTACGTGAGCCATATGCGTTTTGTGTAGGCTGAACCGTCAACCCTAAACCCTCAAACCCCAAACCCCCAAACCCCAAACCCTGAACCTGAAGCCGAACCCTGAACGCCACGTCCCAGCCGCCGGCGCGCTTGAAGTTTCACGGCTCAACGTCCGTCGCTGTAGCTTGGGTGCTGTGCCCGCCTGCGGCCGTTTCTTGCGCAGAGGCTGGGGGAGACCTACCCTAATAGGTAAAGTAATGGCCCAAAGCTATAAAAGGCTATTACTTTACATACTTTGCGGGTCCAGAAACCCTAAACCCTCAAGCAAAAACCCTAAACCGGTATGGACCCTCTGGGTGAGAGTCAGGTTCAGTTATGGACCCTCTGGGTGAGAGTCAAGTTCAGTTTAGGGCCCTTCCGCTTCAGCTGCACTTGCTGCACCATTGAGAAACCCGGAAGCCGGTCCTGTAGGTTTTTAGGGTTTAGGCTTTAAGGGCCAGGGTTTAGGGTTTAGGGGTTTAAGATAAATTGCGTAAAGTTTACGGTTTAGGTGGTGAAGTTTCCGGTTTTTTTTAACAGTAAAGCCGCGTTTCGTTTCGGTTCGTTTCGGTTTCTCGGATGGGTTTTGACTCGGTTTCGGTTCGCGCGGTTCAGGGCTGTTCTTCTTGCGGTTCGGTTCGGTTC
>CAJNJA010033908.1:3013-14386 GCA_905231915.1 Symbiodinium necroappetens
CACCAGCAGCAGCAGCAGCACCGCACCAGCACCAGCACCAGCACCAGCACCAGCAGCAGCAGCAGCAGCAGCAGCAGCAGCAGCACCAGCACCAGCACCAGCAGCAGCACCAGCAGCGGCGGCAGCGGCAGTAGCGGCAGGCAGCACCAGCAGCAGCAGCAGCTGCAGCAGCAGCAGCAGCAGCTGCTCAACGGCACCAACTATGTTTCTGCAGCAACAGCAGCACTCAAAACATGCGTGCACAACCTCGCAATCTAGTTGTGAAAACTCCATGTACGCAATGGCAGGATGAAAACCCGGATAGAAGGAATCATGACCGCGACACTTGCCAACACCCGAGACATCTTCACGACATGATGATGTTCGCAACGATGGGCTTCAGTTTTGGATGTCATGCACGGTTCGTGGGGGGTTTCTAGGAAATGGGTTATGAAAGCAGGGTTTTTGTTGGCGTTGAGGTGTCTGCCGTGAGGAATGCATGTGGGGTTCCTGGTTTGGAACATAGCCAAGTGTTCACCTCCTGGCGGCAAGTTGCAAGGTGATGCTGTGCTCTCTCCGCTTCTGCATGTTCTTGTGGCTTGGTGGAGTGGAGAGCGGCACCAGGCTGAGGCAGCCAGACAAGTGATTGTTTGGGCATCTTCACCCATACAGCGACTCCCCATGCTTCATGTATGACGAAGCTTGACTAAGAAGATCAATAGTAGTTGAGCCGAGCAAAAAGGAGTCTGGACCCCTGAACCCATGTTACACGGCGTATATCCAAAATGATTATTTTTGAACCTCTGAGGATTTCAGCTTCAGGACGGCAGAGGGTCAGGGAAAGCCAATCCATGTTGCGTGCTTCGGGGCCTAAGGCTGAAGCTCGCCTTCAGATTAGATCAACATGTGGACACCTCTATCGGCTTCGCTTCTAGAAGCCATCAGGTGACATGCTGGCATTGCTGTTACCCGCCTTAGGCTCACTAGCTTTCCTTTGGCTGCTTCTGCACGTGAGCGTGGCCATGTTTGGGGCAGTGGCAATCGCTATCCTACCACTACTGCTACAGCTGCTACTATTACTACTTCTACAACGACGACGACGACGACGACGACTACTACTACTACTACTACCACGACGACGACGACGACGACGACGACTACGACTGCTGCTATTGGGAGTCGTTGGGGCTGGAGCTGATTTCAGCGATGGCCGCAAAAGAAAAAAACTAATGCAGGGAACGCTCAACAGTATGATCCAATGAGCAGCATGCAGGTCAAAACACAGTATCCACACAAGTGGTGAAGTTATGTGCAAAGATTATCCCTCGGAATCATTGTCAGTCTCCTCAAGCCTTCTGTTGCTGACCGTCTGAAGTAAGAGCCCCCTGCCTCGACTACACATGACCGCCCAGTTCACGAGCCCAAAGACCCAATGAACTTAGCAGCCTGAGAACCTGAGCCTGGGCCTTGGACTTTTACGGTTTATGGATCAGGGCCTGAATGCTTTCATCTTTTCGTGTCCGTGTTGCCGGTTTGTGTACATGTCGCCCATGTTCATCAGGAAGGTGTTCCAGTGGTTTGTGCTAGGGAGACTATAATGTAGGGGCCTTCATAATTAGAATAGGGTTTCGGGATCAATTATAGTCATAGTCATGGTATAACTATATAATAAGGAGCCCCCAAAATAATATGTATAGGTAATTATTACCAGCAGTGCTACGGGCCGAACCCGAAGCTCAGCAACGCCTGAGCCGAGGTGGAGACTTGGCTTTCAGTGGTCCAAGACACGGTCTCGGACTGCTGGCATAATTCAGTCTTCTAAACGGCCATGAAGCCTACGTCGTAAACACATGGGTCTCAATCTTCTCAACTGTAAGCTCTTCGGCTGCGCGATGCTAGAGTGAAACGTGTACTATGTAGCTCGAGAGCAGCAGCATCGTCCCTCCGCCCTATCGACCGCGCTGAATCAGACATCTGTTCAGGCGGCCCTTGCCCAAGCCACCCAAACCCTCAACTCCGAACAATGAACTTGTTGGTCTCTCCATGACAAGAACTTGAACCCTGACGACAAAATCTGAAGCCGCGCTGGACGACTTGCAAAGGAGACGATACAGCTTTGCTGCAGAGTCGAATCCATCAGGCCCCAGACTTTCGATCTCTTCCCATATACTTTGTCTGCAGTACAACGTAAGTAGCCCAACATGTCCCAAAGCCTTCCCCTAGTTATCTACAGCACGTTCGTGGCAGTAAGCTTGAATCATTCATAGGATCCTTGTGTCCTTCTTGCTGGTCCCGCTCCTGAATGGATTGATTGCGGCTTGCTGGTGCCCTGGACAGATTATGATAATATGGTATAGCATAATGCAGCATTCACATTATAACGTAAGGTAAGAGAAGCGAAGATAAGGTAGTATACTTCCACCGTAATGATATACATGAACTAAAGTTAACACAATATAGTAAAACAGTATAAGCATAGATGTCCTGTTTGATAGCTTACGCGATCAAACTCAGATCTTCATGTCGTAAGGTATAAATGCAAGATAGTCTTGTAGTACACCATAGAAAATTCTCACAACATTGGCTGTCCCGTGTTGTCTGCACTATACAACACGTAGTAGATGCCAAACAACATCTGTTGCAAGATGCAGAACATGTAGTAGGTATTATTTTATAATGGCAGGATGACACATAATACACAAAAGTGATTAGTTTTATATCATTTATAATTTTGTATGTTTGCGATATATATATATATATCTATATATGCAGAACTTAATACAAAGCACTCCATATATAGCATAACATACCGGATGAGTAGATCAAACCTTATCAGCAGTAATTTCTGGTTGATATGAGAACAACGGTGCGTGATATCAGATATCACAATACATTGCAACATCAAGGAGTATGAATAGCAAGTAGGGTTTCAGCATGTGTCAGCACAGCGCAGCCCAGAGTCATCTGTTTATGCCTCAAGAAGAGGGCTCTGTACACATGTTTCATTGCGGTTTGTAAGGTTGGTATATGGCTTATGGGGTCGTGTGTTGTTGTAACATGTTTTACAAGGGTCTTCGTGGTCTAAGTTCATCGGAATTTTCGGTCTTACATGAGTATTTATCGATGGGTGCTGGGGTTCCTTGCTTGCCAGCCAAGTAGGTAGGACCATCGGCATTGCCAACATGATATTGCCTGGGGTGTCAGAGGTTGGCATCAGTCTTCAACTCAAAGTTTTGCTCGGTTGATACCTTATTCTAGTATGGTTTTAGTCTTAGTCTAGTATGTATGTATATGTATATGTATATATAATAATAGATAGATAGATAGATAGATAGATAGATAGATAGACAGACAGATAGACAGATAGATAGATAGATAGATGATTGATAGTACTACCATCGTAGCATTATGGTATGGTTATAGTATCTGACTGTCGGTTGAGGGTTGAGTAATTGTTCGAGGCTTGTTGGCTGATTGTCAAAGGCCCTGAAAACTCGAGAACCCCAAGACCAGTTCCCCAAACCTGTAGACACCGGCAAGTCCACGTGCTGAAGCCGGTTTCTGGGTCCTTCTTGGATACAATTCTACAGTGTTTTGTTATAACAAAACTCTAACAAGGATTGGAAATGAGCATGTTTAATATGACCGCGACAGGGAACCAGGTTTCAGCAAGAGACTCGTCGATGCAGTCCAAGCCCTTCAACACAGATCACAAATCCTACGCGAATCAGGGCTCGGGTTGAGGGGCCGCGTTCCCTAACCTGAACCGAAGCGCGCCCTAAGATTGAGCCCCAAAGCCCAAGACCAAAACTATGGCAAGATCTGGGCTCCGCAATCCGCTGGCATCGTTTTTCAGGATCCCAGTGCAAGTCACGCGGGTCATGACAGCGGAGGCACGCGGTCTTGACCCCCGGACTCCGAATGGGGTGGTTCAGGGTCTACTTCGGTTTTGAGGGTTCGCTTTTGCTTTGGGGGAGAAAGGAGTCGAGGGTAGGGTTTAGGACTAGAGGGCCCATGTAACCCTTCTGGCAGAGGCCAGCTGAGCCTAGAGCGAGTAGCATTCTTGACTGCAGCATCGACCCCAGATTTTGGGCTTCAAGTTCATGCTCTCGTGTCTTCGGGTTGAGGGTTAAGGGTGTAACTACAGTCACTAGAGGGTTGATTTACACGTAGCTTCGGGGTCCTGCGAACGTCAGGGCTATATGTCGCTTGGTGGGCCTCTCATGCTGATCACAGTATGTTGGGTTTCCGATTCGTCGCTACATATAGCCAGCATATGGAGCAGCAATGGCAGCTTATGCAGCCGAGGTTCAACACAGCGCCATTACCTAAACAACGGAAGGACATGATGTTACCTACTCATGAAACCGTACGCAGGTGTGGATGCAGGCATGCTTGCTGGCCCAACCCCAGCCCCAGAAAAGGTGGCGTGTTGTCGATACTCATGTTGGGTTGGATGATCTCAGCTCTTTCCAATAAAGTTGTCCCATCCAAACTGTGTCGTCAGCACACGGCTTCACACTTCCTTTGCCACAAGAGTTCGTCATTGCAGTACACACGATTTTCTTTGGTAATTCGCATGTTATCGACTCGCGAATCAATCCAATTGTTCGCAAGGTGTCTCCGGCCAGGTTTCGGCGCTCCGGCATTGAACCTACCAAGTTATAGGTCGAAACCTCCAAGTCTCCTCGCACTGACGCGTGATCAGAGGATCAGGGCTCAGGCTTCAGGGGGCTGTTTGCACACCCATGGCGGTTCATATGGGAGTTTCCGAAAATAGGGGGTACCTTTATTTTGGGGTTCTTATAATAAGGATCTTACTATTTAGGGTACTAGATTAGGGTCCCCCATTTTCGGAAACCCCCATATCCAACTGGCCGCTTCCAAGCTGCGGGGTGGTACAAGCACGAAATGGCCTAAAACGAGGGGGCGAGGCAGCGGGTAGCCTGAACTTTGCGGTTGTGGGTTGGGGCTCTGTGTCCAGTGAGCCGAGACCTCAGAGTGATAGTGGTAGTTTAGTAGCAGTAGCAGTAGTAGCAGTCGTCGTCGTCGTGGTAGTGGTAATTGGTGGTGGTGGTCGTCGTCGTCGTAGTAGTAGTAGTAGCAGTAGTAAGGATTTGTATTTTTCGAGGGTCAATCCTGCAGCCTGATGACAGGTCTCGGTTTGGCCACTCATTCCCTTCACGGCATTAGTCGCCATAACGTTCAAGCTCTACTCGTCCTCATTCGCTTCCCAGCTGCAAATCTGGATTGAGCGATGGCTTCAGCGTCCAAGGGTTCTGCTCCGTTTCAGAGCCACGGCAAACGTTTGCCTTATTTAAGGAGTGATTGAACCCTGAAGTGTTGAGGGTGTCGGAATTGAAATCTGCCAGCCCAACCCCACGGGGACATGGCTCTAAGACCGTTGAACTCATTCGAGGTGTTTTCTAGATTTGGGGATGCCGCTGGCTATTATTTCAGTTCAGCCGAGCGGTTCTATCCCGAAGTGGGAAGCCCAAATCGTTCGTCCTTTCGTCCTGCATCTAGCAATTGGAAGCAGCGAGCCCACTTATCTCGACTTTGATCCGACACCCTGTGTTTCCTCAAGTCAGCTTATAAAATCTTTTCAGCCCTCTGAGACCTCTACAACCCGAGCAGTATGTACTTAGCCTGCCTAGGAACCGCTGCAAGGCCGTAGTATATTATAGGCGACAAGCTCATGGCCTTTAGGCTACGTTCTCAAGCCTCAATCCTACACAAGCCCTAAAGCTTCTAAGCCCTAATCCCTAAGCCCCCAATATATATTTATAGTAAAACATCTCATATTATTCCCCTTTATGGTGCAATATATCATATACCCCCTTAAGTATTATAATTTATCGTATATCCTCATATAGCCCTGTCGCCCAAAAAGGCCCAAAGGCCCCAAGCGAGCCCTGCTGGGTCAGGTCTGGGTCGAGGAAGCCACGGAGGTGGTCACCAACATGGTACGCATGGTCTCTGAGACCAGCTCCTGTGAGGGCTCAGAGAGGCAGGGCTTAGGGTTCCGGGGTGTAAGGTTTTGATAAGGTTTTTTTAGTGTTTAGGGTTAGGGGGTGGTAGGGGTTTCGAGGGTGTTGAGTGGGATCTTGAACTTGAAAGGGGGGTTTGAAAGGGTAGGGCTTCAGAGTTTCAGGGTGATTTGTAGAAGAGGTTCTCAGTCTTGTGGGCACCTAAAGCAGCTGCCTTGAAGACCAATGGTTCAGTCCCTTCGATTGCAGTGGAGGCTAGAGCTTCGGCCGCAAAGCCCTCAAGCGACTTATGGCCCAGGTGTAACTCCTAAATCCTCTGAGTCCTGGAGCCCTAAGCAATGAACAGCCCGGTGGCAAAACTCACGTTTCCGTTTAAGGGCCTGGGGGTTTAGGGTCAAGGGCACTTGGAGGGTTTGCAAGCTTCAAGGATGAACGACTCATAGCTAAGGGTCTCAAGCATTGAACTACAAACCTGACATGGAGATGTCACATGCCCAGCCTCAGCCCCGTTTGACATGCGCATGACTCAACACGGAACTATAGTGCAATGGGACGATCCAGACATATGATACTCCCGATGCCGCGGTCCCAGATAGTTGAATAGACCACCCTGCTTCGCCAGACGGCCTTCTTACAATCCGCCGACTGTTCTCCATGTACAGTTTGCGCTGGTTCAGGGTTGTAGGCTGGTACGTCCAGGTCAGAAGAACGATCATCCCAACACTGACGTAGAGCGTTCACGTCAACCTGAAATCCGGAATGCTTACAACCCTCTGCAAGCCCACGCTTCACTCTTACCAGGCTGCTCTGCCCTCCCCCAACTCCAGGGAATCAACCCTATAAACCCAATACCCTTCTGTCCCACTGCACTTTAAAAAAAGCCCTAAACCTTAAACCCCAAAACCCTAAGCAGAGAACCAGGGCCAAGACTAGAGAAAAGGAAACAAGTCCTAGGTTCCCCAGTAGTACCCTTTTTTTTCTTTTTGGGTTCCCTTATCAAAACCAAATAGTAGAAAAAAAGAGGGTACCCTTATTAAGGGGCCAATGGGGAACCTACAAGAAATAAGTCCGATTCCTGGTGCAGGATTTGGAAAGCAAGCACCACTTCTCGCAATCACATGCTGCTTGGATTTAACTTTAGGCGGGAGTTGTCCCTGAAACCTTCTCTTCCCCAAACAGAGAGCCCCAAGCCATCAGTTTAGACCCTAAGCTTCCTAAACCCCATGAGAGTTGTCCATCGTGGACAGCCTTCTGTTCTGTCAGAACCCCGCCCCAACACTATCATCTATTACATATTTTAGAGGCTTCAGGCGCCTTGCGTTTGTACCCTGTGTCGTTTTTGTAGCCGTTTTCTCCAGTTTTTTGTAGAATTTGGAAGAATCTGGAACCCTCGACGATCGAGTCGAACGAACAGTACATAATAGGACCTTCGGCCCTAGTCGCATCCCTTTCAGGCTTCATGACGGCAAAACTCCCTAAGCCCTTACTGTTTCGAAGCTCCTCCTCCTCTGCTGTCTCTCCAGCAGTATCCGGAGAAAGCCTTGGCAGGTTGCAACCCCTTTCTTTGGGCCTTGCTGGTTAGTGGGATAAGGCTTAGGGTTTCGGGGGTTTAGGACGTTTGCCATGTGGTGCAAATACTTCTTGAAGCAGAAGGTTCCGGAGCCACGGGTATCTCCCAGGCTCATGAACTCCACGACGACAGGGTTTCGCCTCTGCCCTGAAACCACAGCTCCATTCAGGGTGTGTTGATCTCGTTTTTTTGGTTGTGCGGCAAAGGGTTCAGGAATCCTGCTCAAGTTTGAGACCCCTCAGTTTGCTCCATACAGGAATTCATGTCCCCAAGGCCCCCGGGAAAAAGAACAACCTGGGCCTGCGAACCTCGAAACCTAAGCCCGGAACCTACCCATAGGCTCCTTAGTAGTTCCTTTTTGTGGCTTATATTTAGGATCCTCTAAAGTAATCCCAAAAAGGAACTACTAAGGAGCCTATGGACAGATGTGTTTAAAGTTGAGACCAAGGTCGGAAGAGAGCGCGGGCAGTCAGGTGTACCAGTTCAACGCAGAAATCCGCGACTCTCTGTCAACCAACCAGTGCAGCCCAAAACACCGCGAATCTCGGCCACTTTCCTCGCATTTTGAAGCACATGGTTCAGTTTGTCTGCCCGTTCTTTGGACTGCATCTTTCCCAGGTTTGTGTTCAAGATCTAGGAATCTAAGAAGCATGTAGTCCCAGCTGCGCAGCCCCAAAACCTACACAACAGCCGAACCCAAAAGCCCAGCCCTGAGAATACAAGTATGTGTGAGTCGATGCTGCAGATTATAAGTACCCCCTCAGATGTGCTATCAGTCAAGATATCTATAAGACCGACTTGAGGAACTAGGATGAACATATCTTCGGGGTAACTACTTCGACCCTTACTGTGCCCTGTGCTCGCGCCTGTGCTCGCAGCTGTTCGTGCATTCTTGTTTGAAAGGTGTGATTGCTTTCGCCAACATCATGTGCGATGAGCAGAGCAATTCAAGTTTACACAGGCATGTTATGTGAGCCTTCGTGAAGGTATGTTTGGTACAGAAATGCTGCAGAAATCATGTGCAAATTCCATGGTTCTGCCGTTCGCAAAGCTCCTGCATCCTCTTGCAGATTGGAGTGTTTTCTAATTAGTCTACTATCCCTCAACGCAAAAACCCCTTACGCCAATGCCCCGTCAAGCCCCGTCTGATTCCCCATGCCAAGAACCCAGCAGAAACGAGCTTTAATGTAGAACTCGTGTTGTTTCCGCGTAGTTGTGGATGTTTTCGAGGTGTTGCTATGGGTGCTGACATGGGTTTGCTCGTGGTGGATAGGTCGTGATGGGCTGTTGCCCTTGGGATGTCATGAGAGGGCTCTGGGCCAAAAGGGGGAAGGCCACAACCCAAAGGATAAACCCCTAAAGCCATCCTGCCAGCCCCGCAAACCACAGTTTTGAAACCCGCGAAAGCCTCAACCTCACCAGAATGTTCAATCATTCCCGGTATGTAAACCGCCGTTTAGAAACTCGAGGTTTGTTTTTGCAAGCGAACTAGGCAACTAAATAAGCTTTAGACTCTTGAGCCAAACCTTGAACCCCAAACAACCTCAGACCCTGAATCCTAAACTCAAGGCTTTGGCCGCCCACCTCCGTGGGTGGGCGGCGTTTAAGCCCCTCGACCTCGATGGCACAGAACGATCCAATACGTTTGCCCGCCTTTCCACAGCCATGGGGATGGTAGCACCCACGTCCTGCCGGCTACCGGAGCAGGTTCTCCTTGGGACCAGTACTGGTCCCTGTTCACGTAAATACCATTAACCCAAGCCCACTCACCCTGCCGCCCTGGCCCCCCGCCCCCCCCCTTCCCTGACCCCACCGCCAGACCCCCTGCCCTGCCCTGTGCCCTGCCCTGGCCTTGCCTGGCCCTGCTTTTGCTGCATGAACAAATTTGAAAGAAAGAACCATAAAATGAGTTTAGAGCTTGGGTGGTTTGCTGCCTCAGACGGCGTGGGGTGGGAGAGTAAAAGGGAAGAGCCCTCCACAGTCGAGCTCCAGCAGCGAATCGTCGGACTGCAATACACTCGAAACTGCACTATCGCTAGATACTTCCGCCTATGCGGAAGTCTACAGCAAACCCTAAACCCTGAATCCTAAACTCTAAGCTGCGTGGTTCGAGGTTCAGCAATTCTGATGACGAAATGGATGCGTGGACGACCGGGGATACGGAGACGATGAAGGCGAGCCGGATCTCCGTAGATTGGCGTTTGGGTTTCGGGTCATAAGTTTAGCTTTGCTATTAGGTTCAGGATGTGTGTGTGTGTGCGTGTGTGTGTCTGGGCTCTTCTGCGTTTAATCACTCTAGGAGCTTCGTCGAGCAGCTGTCAAAGGCAGGATTCCGATCTACTTCTGCATGTCGTGGGTCTGGTTTTAAGACTCTCGGAGCTTTACTCTGAAGGATCACGAGACCGAGTACGCAGCGGCTAAGTGTCAAGGCCACACTGACACCGATCCTAACCCCACTTCTAACGGGCTACTTATTAGGTCTCCTGAGTCCTGAGACAACCTGGAATCCGCGGAACCCAAACCTCGAACGGTGGTCCGCGTGGAGGACCCTCTCTTTGTTGTGCGAGCATTGGGCTTAGGGACTTTCGGTGCGATGTTGAAGTTGAAAAGACAGCGTTCAGAAAAGTTCGTGACAATATTTGTCTTATTGTCCTTTGAATTTTGAATTATGGTAATTATGTGTAGTATACCCGCAAACCGTATTTTACCTAGTAAGGCCGCTATATGAAACCGGTATAGATCAAAAAGGAAGCCCGAATCGATTCATTCTAGCTACCAGGGCCCCGGTATTACAGCCTTATAAGGCCTTCTCACAAGCCCCTATACTAAGCCGTATAGAACCCGTAAGCGAACCTTCACGGAAACCTTAGTCTATTGACTCCATCCGTGGTTTTGGCCCTTTCCGTGACATGCGCTGATGGAGCCCCCAAACACCAAACCTCTACAATAAGGGTACTATGCGGTTTCCTTGTCGGGCTCGGTTTCAGGAATATAGAGGTTAGGATTATAGGATCGGAGAAAAGAAAGATTATTCCCTACTAGTCGTCCATGTATAATTGTAGGTTACGATATCCCAACTCCATACTCCTAATTAGAGATACTCCACTCGAACACGCAGCTCGCTCTCGTTAGCGGTAGCCTTAGGCCTGTGGGCTTATGACTGCTTCTATTTGAGCTGCTGAAACGAGGTGCCGAAAGACAGTGCTCATCATGCCGGCCTTTCTAGCGCCGCTGTGTTGCACTGGCAAGAGCGGGAAGCGGCCCGAATTGGTGTCCAAGTTCCACATAAGACCGTTAAAGGCCCTTGAAGGAAGAACATAGCAAAGCAGGAGTCGACGGCGGTTCGGGTACCATGAAGTTTACACGGTAGACCTTTAGTGTTACACTGAATCCTGGAGCATTCTTGCTGCTTGTTGTAGGTGATTCGGGGAAAGCCGAAAGCTCTGAACCCAGATTCCTACAGTGAACATACGTACGTGCCCGGAACCTAAGGAGAGGTGAATCAAACAGCAAAAACAGGAGGCCTCATGCTACACTTTCGGCGCTATTCGAAGTCAAGTCTGGAGCGGCCGCACGTGCCCGGAGTGTGCTGACAGATGGACCTAAGCTGTCTGCTACCACTACTACTGCTGCTACTGCTACTGCTACTGCGGCTGCTACTACTACTACTACTACGACGACGACGACGACGACGACTACTACTACTACTACTTACTACTACCAGTACTAGTATTATTAGTACTATTTCTATTACCATTACTACTACTACTACTACTACTACTACTACTTTTACTGTTACTACTACTGTTGCTACTACTGTTACTACTACTACTA